>VWZY01006931.1:0-13757 GCA_013399075.1 Chloroceryle aenea
ACTTCATCAACACCTCCTGCCTGACCAGGCTGGAGCAGGAAGAAGGGGGTGATGAGGAGCCCCCTTTGCTGGAGGAGCTGGTGGAAGCTGCTTCCTACCTGCAGGTCACCCCCTTACTCCGCCTGCTCCTCTCCCAGGTGAGGCTGGGCAACTGTTTCGAGCTGCACCGCCTGGCTCAGGTCTACGGTCTACCAGACTTGAACGACGCCTGTCTAAACTTCATGGCCACTCATTACCATCAGGTGCTGCGGAGGCCCGATGCTCGTCCACATCTCCTCCTGCCTCATGCCCTTCAACAGCACTTGAAGGAGAGGCGGATGAGGGGCACTGCAACCCTCGTGGCCATCGGGGACTTCATGGGTACTTCCTCCCTGGGCCTGCCTACGGGCTGGCACCCTCAGGCAGAAGCTCCCTGGTCTATGCTGAGGTATGATGAGGAAGCACAGAGGTGGCTGCCCCTGGCCAACAACCTGCCCCCTGATCTGGTGAACGTCCGAGGCTATGGATCTGCAATGCTGGACAACTATCTCTTCATTGTTGGGGGCTACAGGATCACCAGCCAAGAGATTTCAGCTGCCCATTGTTACAACCCTTGCCTAAATGAATGGAGTCAACTGGCTTCCATGAACCAGAAGAGGTAAACCTTGCTCCCTGAAATACATGTGTGTCCATGTGTATTGTCAGAATAGACCCTGTTGAGTCACATGGTGTTGTCTGGACTCAACATTAGAAGAAGTGATTCAAACCTGTGTCTCTTGCATCGTGTGGCAGGAAGGACCTGCAGTGCATGGTGATGGCTTGGCAGCATGCTACTGGACAGGCCTGACAAACCTTGTTTTTACTGGTGACAGTCATCCCACCACAGCATAACACTGCTGCTTCTCCTGCTCAGGGTCCCCTCTGCGTGGTGCAGGGAGCTGCAGTTGCGTACAGGTGGTCCAGGCCTCACTTGGGGGAGAAAATGAGCTAGGGGTCTGCAAAGGAGGACAGTGCTACAGCTCTCTACCATGGGTGATCATTCACCTTGCTGTGAAATGCTGGTGGGCTCCCGCTTTTCCTTGAAATTGTAGTGTACAAGGAGTCAGCAAACAGCTGTCTTGCTAGTAGCATAAACTCCTTTTGAAATAACCCACCATACTAAAGACAAAGTTTTTCTCCTACTTTCTTTGTGGTGTATTTTAAGTCCAGTATTTAAGTGGCAAGTTTTCCTAGTCTTAGTGGGGATGGGCAATCTATCAGAGCTGAGCTGGCTGAAAGAGTTCAGTTGGAGCCATTTTTCACAGGTTTGCACATTCATAAAGATCTGAATGTTTTGTAGGCCTGCATTTCAGTGGAACATTCCCCAGAAAAATGTCAGGAAGATAGTGAGAAATTTCTCACTTTATGATAATATTTGGGTATGGGAATCATTCATCATTTTGACCATTTTAATTTTTGTCTTTATCCTTTTGAATTGTTTGTTTGACAGGCTTTAGTATTCAGAAACACTTGTATTCTTTACATTTGAAAGAACAGCTAGACTTGAGAGGGGAGCCAAGAAGAAAGGCCATCTCTTAGCTGAGGTTGTGGCTGCTCTACCTTGATTACACTGCAGAGTTAGCAAAACATAGCCTTTTATTTCACTGAAACAAAATGTTCTTGTTATCCAGCACAACTTCCTCATTGCTTCCATTTTAGAAAAAGTATTTGAATTTTTATCTTCTCTATCTGAGAAAGAGTAAGTAGGGAGGCTAAAACTCCCTGTAGAATGGAAATTCTCTTCTCCATCCAGTAAATTGAAAGAGCATGCGGAGTCCCAAACCATTGGCACAAATGTTTTGTGTCTGGGTAGTAAAACTCCAGTCTCTATTCCAGCCTCTGTTTAGTTCCTGACAGCTAAATCCCCTCCAAACAAGGGCGGGGCCTAAAAGGAGTTCTTTCCCATGAATTTTTTTTTTTTTTATTTCTGTATTGTCATGAGAATTTCATTGAAATGAATCCCTCCATAATCAGCTATTGGTATTGATCAGAAAAGGGCTTTTTTTCAGTATTTCTGGTTTCTTGGAACAGTGCTGTGAAAAATGTTGTCTGTAAAATGACAGTTTAGCTTTTAAACACTGCAAACACATTTATTTTTGTTTTTTACAGACATGTCTTAGGGTCTGAGCTTATAAGCAGTCTTCACCAAGGCACCTGTGGGAGCTGAGGTGTTTTCTCTGGCCTCACTTTGACAGTCTTGCCTATGTGAGCACAACTAAGAGCACATTGGCCTCCGTAGAGAAGAATGATGGTGTCAGCCCGCAGAATGTCTCTTGGAAAATTAACTTAAATGTACAAGTCACACGTAGATCAATTTACAAGACTTTGATACTGGTTTGTGTGATGTGTATAGCAAGCAAGGTGCTCATTAGGTGTGATGATGCTGCTGCATGGCGAATGAGGGCTTTTTAAAAAGATCAAGGCCCTTTTTTCCCCTTATGACATGGCTGGTTTGAAGTCCAGATTGGCCTTTTTTTTCCCCCCTTGACACTTTCACTTTTTTTTTTAGGATTTTTTTTTTAGGAAATATAATGGTTGTATCTGAAATAAACACATCAATATTTTCTGATTATATTACTATTTTCAGTGGCAGTGCCATACCAACTTAATGTTGAAGCCCATCAGAGGTGACAGGAAGGTATTCCTTAGCCTAGAATTTCATATTGGCCGTTTCCTGCGGAAGAGTAGCATGCAAATGAGTATTTTTGGAGTAGTCTCTATTCTTACATTTCATAGTAGTCATTCCAGGCCAAAAAGAACCCAGAACTAGGTCTTCAAGGTAGCAGAAAGTGAGTATGTTGCTCCCTGAATGGTAATCGGGGAAGGTTTTGTTGTTGTTGTTTTTGTTTAGTTTTGTTTGTTTGTTTCAGGAAAACTTTGCTGACCCCTTCACAAACCAGGGGTTTTTTGACTTTGACATCTTCATGGAGTCTCAACTCTGAAGTTATTAATTATTTTTCGCTGTCTGACAGAACATTTCCACTCTGATGAGCTGCTTGGCATTTTGTGGCCAGAAGGCCACAAAATTCAGGGGGGGGTGTGGAGTCTCCCTCTCTGGAGATGCTCAAGGCCCACCTGGATGCGTTCCTGTGTGACCTGGTGTAGGTGATCCTGCTCTGGCAGGGGGTTGGACTGGATGGTCTTTCGAGGCCCCTTCCAGCCCTTAACATTCTGTGATTCTATGAAGCAAGAAGGGATGGCCTGTGCCGTAGGAGCCGAGAGCAGGGAGACTTTAGGATCAGGGATTTTGCATTCCACATAAGCAGCACCGATGCCTGTCTGCCACATAGATGTGCAGCAGTTAGGTCTGCAAATGCTCGGCAGTGTAGTTTTAGTTTGCTATGCTGTAGTAAAATACGCAGGGCAGTTGGCCAGCGTGCTGCTTCAGAATTAGAGTCATGTGAGTGTCTGACATATTACTTTTGTCAGCTGATATAAAGTCATCCCATGGATGAATTTTTTAGATACCTTGAGTGGAGGGTTCTAGTTCCTGTTGAGGTTAGTTTGACTTCAGACACTAGAGTATCTGGATTTGGCCTATAGGAATGGATGCATATACTGGCCTCAAGGGAAGGCTGAGGACCTATGGAAATAATTGTGCTGATTTGCAGATAATATAAGAAGTTTTGTTCTCAACAAACTTCATAAATTCCATGATATTATAAATAATTTCTATTATTGGGATACAGAATCCTAGCATGCATGCGTAGATGAAATAGTCCCAATTTTCATCTAAGCAGCAGATAAAAGCCATCAGATGTATAGTGAAAACCAGTCATGCTGGTTTAGGTTACAGCTGTTAGCTTTCTTTTTAGATGTAGAGAGGTCTTCTTACTGTAGTTTCAAATTTGCTCACAATGGATTAGTCCTGTATACTGTACTTGTGATGGTCACTTAAGCTTGAGAAAGTGGTGTTTCCTACTTATGTATACACAAGGGAGATAAAATAATTTGCTCAGGCTCATACAGGAAACCCATGACTGAGCTTGGAATTTCTGATTTTCTGAGGAATAAATCTAGTGCTGGTCACAAATAGCCCGTAACAGTTTCTAGATCTTTTCCTTCTAGGGTTATTGCTGTACTTGGAGAAGTGTTTTGTGGAAGAAAGTTCATGTAAGCGTTGCCAAAGACCCCTTGTGGTCTTTGTGGTCAATAAAGTAACAAGGCACACTGGTGACTGTTCAAGTAATGCTCTTGAATTCCATACTTACCTTTAAGTTTATGCTGTCAGCTGAAATTTGCTACTTAAAAATAATATACTTGTAGACTTTCTACTGCATGTGCCAGTTACAGCTGTATATTGCAGTTGTAGTTTTCCTTCAGATCCTTCCTACTCATGGCAGGTAAGTCTTCCAGGCTTGGAAGACCCTTGTAAACTGGGATTATACATGTGCATCTGGAACATTGTTTTTGTGAGCAATCTGTACCTGAACTGCCACTTTGAGGACTGTTAGAGGAACACAGGAGTGGATGCTTCTGGAGAATGGTAGTTGTTTATGAGGCCTTCTTTTTCCACATTTTAAAATATTTTTTTTCACTCAAAATTCCTCTGCATTGAGGGGAAAAAGACTATCCAAAATTTTCAAGTCAGAAATACTTGTGTCATGTTTATCATAAATGTACGACACGCTTCCAAAGCAAAGTGTTGGATGAAGTGCTCTGTAGACTCATACAAGGAATGTGAAAACCAGTGGTTCACATACAAAATGCAAAACGCTTTGGAATTGCCTAGAACTGCCTTCCTGATTCTGTCTCTGTTGTAAATGTGTTAACTCTACTATAAACAAGTCATCAGATTTGTGAGAAATTTTAAGGTTAAAGTTGGTCATTTGGCAGCAAAGAACTACAGGTTAGTCAGCCCAAGCCTTCTGTTCCACATCAGGACCAAGCTTACCTTGCAAAGACACGTCTGGCATGTTCTTGAAACCCTCCAGCAATGCAGATTCCAACCTACTTAGTTTGTTCCCGTGTTTAGGCACCCCTATCATCGGGGAGTCCTCTCAAGTACCTATGCTAACTTTCTTGTTGTCTGCTGAATGCCTAGTATCCGTCAGTGACCAAGGCAAATGCTCTGTCCTCTCTCTAGCCACTTTGGTAGTGGTCTCCTAGGGATACATCTATGGCTGTTCATGCAATCCAGAACACTGGAGGGTTCTTTACAAGTTGCTGAGTGTCGTATTCAGAAAGCTGTGCACTCTTCCCCTTAAATCCTTTGCATTTTTGCATTATATTTTTTCTTCTTTTGTGCATATAGTGCTTTGCACTTGTCTTTATTTAATGAAAATGTATTTTGAACTACGGTAAAACTCCACAGCTTGCTCTTGCTTGTGTTCCTGGGGTTCCTTTCGGATGAAATGAGTGACATGACAAGATGGCTCGTACCTGGTCTTGTCCCAGCAAGAAGGGTATGTGCTAGGCCTGGCATCTAGGAAGTATTTTTGATTCCCCAAGTGTAGATAATTCACTGATGTGAGTGGAGTTCTATCGCAGTTGAATCTGATGGACCGTTTAGCTCTGTTTCCAAGTTGTAGTCCATGGAACAGTTGTTAGTTGTGGAGAGCTGGCTGGTTGCACAGTGTTTACTTTCCTTGTTTCCAGCTGCTTCAACACATTAAAAGAGTGTAAAAATACACTAAATATTTCCTAATGTTCATTCTCCATAAAAACACCTGCTGTTATTGGCATGGAAAGATGAATGGCAGAAGTTTTTCATAACTTATTGAGCCATTGTCCAGACTTTCATATGAAGTGCAGCAGCAGTGCAGCTACTTCTGAGTAAAATGAATCTTCTAGTGAACGTTTTCCATAAATCTAAGATACTTCCACTGAATATCATCCATTTTAGCATGTGTTGGAAGTGGTTAAATGACAGACAAAAATGTGCATGGCCTAGAACAGTTTGAAAGTTGTCTTTCACTGCATAGCTTTCCCAGGGCTGCAAGAAACGATCGTGCAATACGAAGGCCGTTAAGCAAAACTGGGATAAATTATCACCCTCCAGAAGAATAGGAAGAGGCTGCAATTAGAGAGTAAGAAGAGAAGCACGTGTGAATTAGGAAACCTGATGTCTTTAATATTCTGCCACTACACACTTGCTTAGTTAATGCGTGTCTTCTGTGGCAGAACTTTTATCGTGTTTAAAAAGTGGCTAGAAATCTTAGAGTAGGGTAATGCCATCTGTGTGCATGTGAGCTCATCTTGCACCATCTCCATCATAGGCACGGTTACAGACTTTCCAGTATATTTTAGATTTTAAAAGATTGCTTGGAAAATGCATTTATATTTTGTGGTTTTGTCCCTTTGTTAGTCTGTGGATTTCTATTTTTTCCACCATAACTTTTAGAACAGGTATGTTGCTTTGAAAATTATAATGTTTTGCAAATAATTATCCTTGTTTCATACCCACTGTTGATTGCCATGTTATTCTGGATTCTCTAAGATGGAAAACATAATTGCTGTAGAGAGGAGACGAACAGAGTGACCTAATCGTAAATGTCAGCAAAATAATGAATAAAAAGCAATTAATTCCTTCAAAGGAGCATTTTAGTTTCCAAAGCTATATCAGGATGACAAGAACAAAATGATTCCATCTGGAAACAAATTCTTTTTCCAAATACATTTAATAAAAAGAAATTGCAGGGCAGACTGCTTCTAGGCAGGGTTCATTTTGTCCAGACAAAACCCTGCAAAACTACTTAGTGGTGAGTTTTGAATCTTGGATTAATGCAGAGTGAAACTCACTCTGCTGCTCAGCAGGCCAGTGCAAGTCTAAAGCACTACTTCAGTTTTACAGACGTAACGTAGTTCTCCATTTGGCTTTATGCTGAGCTGGTGCACTCCAGTGACTTCTACACATCTAGTTAATTGAGACACTGCATGGTAAAATCTCCATGTGTCTCAGCAGTAGAGAAGGAACAACCTTTCTAGGCAGGGAGACTGTTTCTGAGGAGAGGAAGAGCTCGACTGTTATTATGCATATCTGGAAGGAAGAGCTGGGCATGCAAGTCCTCTATCTTGAAGTCCTCCAATTTCTTCCTACAGCCTTGCACCTTGATATCCAGAGACCATTTGTTTCTGCCCGTATTCTCTTGGAAGTGTAAAACACAAGGCTTTTTGCACTTCGGTCATTAGAACGTTGTCCTTTGCCATGTGTGAAATACAACAGCGTAATGGCACAGAGTAAAAATGAAAAGACCAGGGCATTACCTGTGGAATGCAATCTGTTTTGGTCAGTGAGGCACTTTTGCTAACCACCCTTTGACCCTCTAATTGTCAGGAGCTACAGTGTGTTGGTACGATATTGTGGTTGGTGCACTGTTGTAGTAGCAATTGTTAGCTTTTGATTTTCAGCTCTTACCCACCCCACAGCAGCAGACTCCTCTGAAAGTTTAGGCAAGATGGTGAGGTATTCAGTGTCCTCAGTCTCTACAGCTGCTATACCAGAGACCCAATGATACCCTTTTTGGTCCTTAGAATACCTTTAGCTGAGGAAGTCTATGCCAAGGATGCACGGGGCACCTGGCCTAGTTGCTACAGGGTGCTTTCCCCACTTATTCCCAGTTAAGCTTACTTTGGCCTCCAGTACAGTCAGTTCTTGAGATCCTCCTCTTACTCCAGTAACAGGAATGGATTCTGTCCGTTTATGATTCAATGGCAATAGCACTGTGCACCAACATCTATCACAGCTCTACGTTTTTGTAGTTCAAATGTGCCAGTCTGTCAAATCCACACAAGTCCAATAAACTTGTCCCTCTCCTCTGCCCAGCTGCATTTATTCTATGGGTGGAATATTAATTTACAGATATATCTTGCTTCAGTGGGTCTAAAGATGTATTTAGTGAATAGCATTCAGGAGATTCTCTCTTCCTTCTTTTGCAGAACATGATTTAATGTGTAGTGTTTTAAATTTCTGTTTATTAAGGTTAGTCTCTAACACAGAATCTCTTTAATAAGACAAATACAGAGTCTTAGGCATTCATCAAGTCTTGTTTGAAATTTCTGCAGTTTTAAATAAAATAATATTCTTGACTGTGTGTATATATAATGCATTTTTCCCTACTAAAGGTACTGTACTAAAAGCCTAGTAAAAATGAGACAACTACTGAGCACATTAGTTAACTAAACATTTAGAGCTCAAAGTGTAATAGATTAAAATCCAAAATAAAATATTCATCAGTCTTAGCATGAACACCCAGAAAGTCACTGCCCTGAGTAATTAATTACAGGACAGTGTAATTACAGAACTTCAGCTTTGCACTGAAAGATTTCATATGCTAGAATAGTTGAAGTGATGGGACAAGTCATAAGTGATGATGCATATGTTGGGGCCTGGATAGGAAGAACTTTCTTTCCTCTATTTTCTGTATATCAACCTATTTCAATGCTGCAATCTTTATTTTCAGGTCCAATTTTAAGCTTTTGGCTGTGAATGGAAAGCTCTATGCCATCGGTGGTCAATCACTTTCCAATGTGGAGTGCTATAACCCAGAAAACGACTGGTGGAATTTCGTAGCATCCATGCCAAACCCTCTTGCAGAATTCTCAGCTTGTGAATGCAAGGGCAAGATCTATGTTATCGGAGGATACACTACAAGAGGTAGAAAGCCTATGTATACTACTTTTTTTTTTCCCACCTGTTTGTTTCTAAGGCCCAGATCATTTTCTTCTCTTTTTCAGGATGCCTTTAGAACTGATGTAGAAAGCTGCATAATATTAATGAAAACATGTAAATCACTGGTAGGAAAGAAAATGGCAAACAAAACAAATCCCCCAAAATTTGCTCTGTTATAGAGGAATCAGATATCTTTTTTTTTTTTTTTTCCCAGGTCTACATGGACCTGAATCTCCATTATTCTGTACCCAGCTCATGTCTCCCTTTTTTTAGATTTTGTTCAAACGGTAGAAACAGTGGTCTCAACAGAAACACTTTGTTTTGTCTTAAAACACCTGTTTTAGACTGTCAGAAGGAAAAATAGGAAAAAAAAAAATCTACCTGCATAAGTACTTACCATGTATAAATAGATGGGATGGTCCCTTCACTGTAGCATTTCAGCGCTTCACAGGCAAATTCAATCCATCATTACAATTTTCAGTGCCCTGTGCAGGTTTGCAGTGTGGTTAATAGTACTGCAAGATCATGGGAGTACTAGCTTTCCTCCTACATCCCCTGCACTTAGCAAGTTCCTTTTCTGTTGCTGGTGCTGTTCTTTCTTCAGGCTGCCTACTCCTGGTGTCATGGATAGGAAGATCAGCACGTTGCTAATGCAGACCTTTTTCCCCTAAAATTCATTAACAAAGTACGTGCAGTCAGAATTGCTGCCCTGTGTGAAGCTCCTTGTTTGTTAATTATTACTTCTGGCTTCAACTGAAGGAGCATAGTCAATGAGTTACCTCTTGATTCTTCTGCACTTCAGGGCATTGCCACTGACCTTCAGGCCTCTGTCTTATCCCAGGTCTTTTCCTAAAAGCCAGTTTTAATGGCAACAGGACAGTAAGCCATTATAAAGTTGTGAGCAGTGGATAAGTAGCACATTTAGGCTTATGTTTAAATCCAAGTTCATTCAGGACAACAAACTCTTGTGCTTGTTATAAATAAAGACCCTTTCCTGAACGAGGGGCTAGAATCAGTTTTTGTGTGACACCTTGGCTTCGGACAGCTATCAGACTTAAAAACCAGAATTGCTGCCTTACCTCAGTTTTTCTGTGGGCTATTTTTTTGATCTGCATAGAACTTTCTCTTGGGCCTGCACTTCCCAAAAGATGATAAGATCTGGAATTTCCCATTGCAGGATAAAATGACACTTCTTAAATAAAGACCCTCCTTCAGTTCTCAGCTCTCACATGTGAGCCTTATAGAAACTTCATGTAATGTTTCTTGGTTTCAGTTGGTTTGTTTTTGTTTCAGTGGATAGAAAATACTCAGGCTCTGGACTGAGCAAAGGAGAACCATAATGTAATAGACTTAGATTTCATTTTCTCCCTCTCAAACCATAGCATTTTTTACCTGGGAAGATTTCTATGTGGCTATAGATAGACCCAGGAACTTAAGTAGATTCCCATCCCCCCTTAATGAGTCAGAAAATGATACATTGTTTGTAGACAAAGATAATCTATATGTAAAGCTTTGATCATCAATTTCATCAAGAACTGCCATGATATTGTTCTGTTTTTTTCCTTTATTTAAAGAAGGCAATGTGAAGTTGTAATGACTGAAAATCATCAGAGTGCAAGCAAGTGCTGTAGCAGCACCTCCCTAATCATGCTGCTAATGCACTTCATTCGTGACAATCCACTTATATTTATGGCTGTTTAGGCCTGGACCCCTGGATAAGTTGTTGGTGTGTCACCATCTGCCAGTCCACTTGGGACCTCATCTGGAGATCATCATGCAGGATAGGCTTGTAATATGGAGCAGATTTTATTAAAAGACCAGGCTGAAGTATGCAAACCTGTTGCACCTTGTCACTTGAGCTTGGATTTAAGCTAAGGTCTCCAGAGATTGAAACTGAATTTATTAGCTAATGAGTCCTGTGCATTCTGTGTTCATTTATTGAAGACTTGGGCACAGCCAGGATCTCCACTGCACCATAATTCAGGGTGGTATTGTAACAGTTTTGTAGGATAATAGTATTACAAACACACCCATCCCCCAAGTTGTAACTGAGGTATAGATAAGGCTTCAGCTCTTTTTCTGTATCTAGGGCTTCAGCTTTTTTCTGTGTCTCTGTTTGATGCTGAAGTATGGAGTTTCTGGTTCTTAAATCATTTGGAGAATGTGTTTCTTTATAAGGTCCTGAACATGTGCCCTCAGGTCATCCATGACACTTGCTGAAATGTAATTAGCATTATGAGTTTTCTACCTCAAAACTTCGATTTATGGAATGAAATGCAAAGTATCAAAGTTAAGCTTGGATAATGAATCATCACTTGGCAACCATTAATGACGCATGATAATTTCTTTCATCTGTGATCACTGTTGGAAAGCAGAATATTGCTCCATTTCCCTTTTCATAAGAAATTCTTACACATCAATCAGAGGCAAAATTAAAAGCATAAGTTAAAAGGTAGGAATTATTCTGCTAAAATCTGCATCCCCAGACCATTTACATCATGTAATGTGTGCCAGAATTAGCTTAATTTTTCCTTCTGTAAAGGAACAGAACATTCAGACTTTATTGTCAAGGTCAAAGAGTTACTGTTCTCAATAATCAATATTTCTTTTCTGATTTGCTATGCTTTTGTACTGTAACACATTAGCAATCTGTAATAATGGCTGATACAGTTTGTAGGAAGGAAAAATCATCCATGAGTACCTTCTAATATATTTATTTGTAAATCTCTCCTCTGTTTCAGATAGGAATATGAACATTTTGCAGTACTGTCCCACTTCTGATTCCTGGACCATCTTTGAACTTTGTGATGTCCATGTTCGCAAACAACAGATGCTTTCTGTTGAAGAAACTATATATCTGGTAGGGGGTTGTATTCATGAACTTGGACCAAATCAAAAATCCAGCCAAAGTGAGGATGTATTAACTGTGCAGTCTTACAACACTGCTACAAAAGAATGGCTCTACCTCAAAGAGAACACATCAAAATCAGGGCTTAATTTGACTTGCACTCTCCACAATGATGGAGTCTATATATTGAGTAGGGATATTACTCTCTCTACAAGCTTGGAACACCGTGTTTTTCTTAAATACAATATATTTACAGACAGTTGGGAGTCACTAAGACGCTTTCCAGCCTTTGGACAAAACATGCTGATCTGCTCTATGTACTTGCCTGATGTGCAAGAAGTGTAGCATCATCAGGTTTTGTTTTCAGCTCATTAATCATTCTTGAAAGAAATATTATTCCCTCTAAATAATTGATTTTCAGAATGTAATGTGTTTGCAGAATGGAGGTGTAAAATACTTGTTTGTGATTAAATGTTTTGCCAGGAGCTGGGGGAAATTTCCTAGAGGCTTACAGATGCTGGTTGGATACTAGGTCATTTTTTAATGGAAGTTGACAGCATTTATTGCTACCATTAAAATAAAGGTAAAAAAACTCAGAATTCAAATGGAGAAGTTTGCTCATCTGCAGAACGGTTTTAAGTTTTAGCTACCTTGTTGTATTCTGTAGTACTGAGTGCTTTAAAGATCAAATTCTAGTTGACAACGAGCTGCATGTTATGAAAATGCAATGTTAATTCTGCACCAGACATGTCCTGCTTGGTAAGAGTCATCCAGGACATACATCACCAGGTATGGCAGGGTTGATTTGCATAAATGGCTTCCTGCCAACACCACCCAAAGCAGGTGCCCATGAATGTTGGCTCGTTCTTGTGTTTCCAGGAGCTTGGTGGAGATTACCTCGATTTGCTACCCAGTGTTTGTTCAAAGAGCACTGTAAGATGATGCCTGTTAATACTCCTTTGTAAAGTTTCAGGAATGCTCTGGGAACTTCTACCAGTTCCTGCCTATTGCCTGACAGAATTATAGTTAGAATTGTCCCCTTTTCTTTTTGTAGCTGACAAATTCATAAGCGTTTTCTGGAGGCACTTGCACAAGTATGGGATGTGTATCCTCATGACAAGAAAAGGAGGTGGTCTTGGTCACCATGGGAAGATTTCACTGCAGCTTCCTTTAGGGAATAGATGGAATGATTAGGTATGTGCTGAACACATTGCAAGATACTGCTTCTGCACCAGCTGTTTCTCCACATTAGAAGAGCAGAGATTCAATTCACATGAAAAGGTTCATAACAAGTGAAGATTTTTTTTTTTAATTGGAATTTTGGAATCTGAACCTTCTTTTGAAGATAGGTGCCTGTTGTATATTGAAGAAGGAGGCAGCAAAGGTCCTTTTAACTCCTTGCTTTTCTGTGGTTTTGAATGAAACCAGTGCTGACTAAAAATGTTATCAGACTTTAAGTGCCTTGCCAATTAGCACTCACATTCAGTGTGCTTAGGTGCCTAATTTTGATGCTTCCGATCATGCATAGCAACCCAAACAGAAAATCCCAGGAAATTTGTCCAGAATGGGAGCATTTGGGTTTGAACACTTGTAGGATACAGGTAGACATTTTGGATGTTCAGTATTTAACTTTTGAGTGGAATTTTTGCAGCCTGGCAGAGTATGTTATGCTTCAGCCCAAACTAATGTCTACCATTTGGCTGTATGAATTGAATTAGTTAAATCCACATCTGTGTTCATGATTGTTCCTTTGAAAACGCAGTGCTTTGAGCAGCTGCTGTGTTTTGACAGCAGTGTCAGACCAAACAATGGCTCTTTTGCATTGAAGAAATGTGACTTTCATGAGATCCTTCTTTCAGAAGTGTTTTAGAATAAATATAATCACTGTGTCATTGTCTGGTGATAAATTATCTCAGTCACATTATGTTACCTGCTTACCTTCATTTCTTTTCAGTCCCACATTCAGTACTCTACAGTCATCCACAAGTCACCTCATATCAGTACTGGAGGAGGGAGTCACATCTGAGTTTTCCCCCTGCACTCGGGCACCAGTGAGGCCTCACCTCGAGTACTGGGTGCAGTTCTGGGCCCCTCTCTTCCAGAAGGATCTGGAGGTGCTGGAGCTGATCCAGAGGAGAGCGATGAGGCTGGGGAAGGGAGTGGAGGGAAAGTCTGATGAGGAGAGGCTGAAGAAGCTGAGGTTTTCAGTTTGGAGGAGATTCAGAGGGGACCTCATCACTCTCCACAACTGCCTGAAGGGAAGGTGTAGTCAGGGGGGGG
>VWZY01006931.1:13888-50759 GCA_013399075.1 Chloroceryle aenea
GGGCCTGTTGTGGTAAGACAAGGGGTGATGCTTTTAAACAAAAAGAGGGAGATTTAGACTAGAAAGAAGTAAGACATTTTTTACACTGAGGGTGGTGAGACCCTGGCCCAGGTTGCCCAGCAAGGTGGTAGACGCCCCATCCCTGGCACCATTTCAGGGGAGGTTGGCCAGGTCTCTGAGCACCCTGCTCTGGTTGCAGATGGCCCTGCTGCCTGCAGGGGGGTTGGACCAGATGACCTTGAAGGGTCCCTTTCAACCCAAACCATTCTGTGAGTTGCCACATTCTCTTGCCTAGCAAATTGACTGTGAAAGCCCATCATCACTCACAGATTTGCAGTGAGAATATCTAAGCAACTCCTTTCAAAACCTGTTTGTTTCTTAGTGAAATTGTAATTCCAAAAGCTATGACATCAGCTTTTCCACACTGGGTTTATCTATGTGTTAGTTTCAGCTTCCAGTGATCAAGTTAGCACCTTGAAAATCTAAAGACCCTGCTCAAATGTCGAATAGAGAGATGTCTCAGGCTGTAAGTACAGTCTGACCCTTTGGCCAATCCACAGTGCAAATTCCTCATACAGTGATATGTAACAGTACTGCAAACACAAATAAAAACTGCTGTTGAATTTAGAGATAGCACCAGGCTGTAATAATCTAAAAGGACTGTATTACTACAGGCTGACATAAATATTTTATTTTTCTTTTAAACTAAATCCGTTACAGAAAAATATGCAATGTGGGTGGCTCCCATACCTCAGGAAAAAACCCAAACACTGTAATGACTGTCTCATGCTCTTTTCATTTTCTTTCAATCCCTTTAATATTTCACATAAGGCACTGCTGGGCAGCTTCTGCAATTCAGTGCAAGAAAAACTGTCTCCTAGTCATCAACAGAATAATTAAAAAGCCATTTTTTAGCCAATGGAACTGTTCAGTGCTCTCTTTTCTTTGGTGATAAAAGGAAAAAGGTTCTTAAGAACAAATAAGCTTATTTTGAGTGATGATCCAGGCATAAAACAAGCAGCCCTGCAGTCTGATCAGCTGGAAATCCCTGTGTTATCCTTAGGTTGCATCTCACTTACCATGGGTGCTTGGAGACATCACTCCACCTTCTTTCATCTTCAACCCTAAATGTAACATGCTGTATTGTGGGTAGTATGCTGTTTGTAAGTCATGTTGAGCATATGAAGAAATACATATATTTCCACTGTTGTAACTGTTTACTTGTTTATTCAAACTGCTTCGGGATAAGTGGCAGGATAGAAGCAGCTAGTAATCTCATTGTGATCTCTTGATTTGATTTTTATTTTTTATCTTTATTCTAAACTGTTGGCTATTTCCAGTATGTTTTGGGTTTAAATTATTTTTTTTTTATTGGACACCTAATACCCTTCAGCTTATATAAGTTTCTTAGTCTTTGTGTTCTCAAGTCTGTATCCAAATTCAAAACTGCTGCTTTTCTGCTGTGTCTGGGTTATCCAGTGGTTATGTATCCACTACTCATCCTCTCTGTCTTGTGGACTGATTCCACTTGATACTGACCAGCAATAGCTGACTATGGTAGTGGGTGATCCCAAATCAAAAGAAAGAACAACAGTCTCCAAAGTCCTAAGGGAGGAGCAAAAGGAAAACTCTGGGAACTTAGTCCCTTCTCATAAACTAGAGAAGTGTTTAAGAAGGTTGCTCACATCAAGGCTAGAGAGAGTGTAATAGTTTATTCCTTTCTGGGAATGGTTTGTGGTTTTCAATGTGAAATAAGAGTCGTGTGGGGCTTAACTTTAATCTCCCTGGCTGGTTTCCATAAATTTCCCTTTCTGTCCTGTCAGTTGACCTTTCTTAGGCTTAATATCTGTGTTTTCCATTCTTTGAGGTTTTCTTCCTTCTATATCAATGTCCATTCTGCTTTGCTGAAATGATATGGTAGCAGTTTGTTGGGCTTTTCTGTCTGTCAGTCTGCTTTTCACACTGATCTCTTACTGTCAATAACTGTGATGAAAAAGTAATTTGTAAATCAAGTTGAACTTTTTCATTTATTCAGTTTTGGGCTCTTGGAAGAGGAATCAAACAGATGGTTTGTTTCATTTAATCCTCATTTTAGTGAGATATGATGCTACAGGCACTGTTTGTGGAAATTGATCTGCGTCAGTGATGTGATAGACAATGGAAGGCACAGAGTGTAATGACAACATTTAGCACGTAAAATGCTCAAAGCCCTACACAAGCAGAGATAACTCGTCCCTACCATCCTCGTAAGGTAGATGCATACTGTAAATGGTGTTAAACCAGAAACAAACCTTGGAGTATCTGTCAGTATGACCAATGAATTTATAGGTGGTTATCAGGAACCTTTCACAGAGGGCAGAAACCATCAGCATCTGTGGTGTTAGACTGGGTTTGCATTTACAATAACGACCAAAGGGTGGCTCTCCATCCCCACAGTAAGTCTTAGGAACCAGAATAGCTTCTGTAAGAAACAGTAAGTTTAAACATCTTTCTCTATTAACACCACCATTCTTGGAGCATTTTTTCGAACTAATCTACTTAGAGCCTATTTTAGTATTATCTCTGTCTTTTTTCCCTCCAAAAGGAGAGTGGAGTTTGGAAAAGGGGCCTGGATTTTGTGAACTGATACGGATCATGCATTCACAGCTTTAAAATCACTATCCCAATTATCTATGTTATGTGGATTTTTTTCTGAAAGCATTGACATTATGAGTAAACATGTTGCTATGTCCTTGTGAATATCAGTATTTTCTAAAGTCATTTTCAGTTTCTTCATTGTAGTTAGAACAGTGAAACATGCTTCATGTCTGAAATGCAAGTTGTCTCATAAAAGAAAAGGAATCACTGCAATTACTGTATTTTTCTAGTGTTCCATTTTAGAGTATCCAGTTATATGTTGTGTTGCACATCTTCAGCTCATGCTTCAGTCGGAAAGATGTTCAGCACCTGATCAAAGATGTTTCGTGTTTGATGGTACTTATACCATTACCTAAGCTTCTGCAGTGAGTCTGAATTCTCATCTCCTCACTCCGTTTTTCAGCTGAGATTTATGATTATTTGATTTGTTGTTGATTTTCCTCTCTGATATTTTCCAGACTTTTTTAAGGGTGTACTTTGTGATAAGACAACCTTTAAAAACACTTTTCAGAATTTACTGTACTCTGACTCACCATCTTTTGTCTATGTTTTACCTAACTGCAGCTGTCATTTTTCTGGCAACATCCTGCTCTAATGCTGCCTCACATTTGTCCCAATCATGATATTTTCTTCTATGAGCACCTCAGATTTGTAGCACTCTTGGATGAAGCTAAACTGATTGTTTAATCACTTATGTTGCACTGCAAGTCTCGGGTTCCTTTCCCCCAACAGACCTTTAAGGACTGCTCCTACTGTAGAGCAGCTGAGCTTTTTGACTTTGTGAGATCACTGCAGAAATCAGGTTTGTGATGCAACTGTCAGCAACCTCTATGCTGGAAGCTACCTGTCTCTTCTGGAGTTACACTGAACCCTTCTTGTTCAAGATTCCTGTAAGCAAGTGCAAGTCAAGTGATCAAGACCCCCGTGGTAGGGAATTTCTGGGAATACTACACTTCAAAATTGAAATTAACTGCTATGGAGGTTTTGATCTTCCCGTTCCTCCCTGTTGTGATACCCCATCAGGTTATCCAAGGATACACAGATCCAGCCGTGGCTTGTGTGCTGGTTTTTTTCCTTAAATAATATTTTCTAAGGAACTGTATCTTTTTTCTCCAACTTCTATAATTATAGAAACATAAAATTGTCTTTCCAAGAATCTTCATAATTTTAACTTCTTTCATCTTCAAAATTACTTATCCTGTACACTTTCTTGTGTACTTTTCTTGACTTTATTGGTCATGCTTTGAAAAATGATTCTGTAGAAATTTGAGTACTTTCTTGTACTTAGTCAGTATTCACAAGGGGATTTACACCCCGTAAGGGTAGGGAAAACTTACCTGTAACTGTTCAAGGATGTGACTTCAGCCGTGAAAGGTTTGAAATGTAAAATGTGGCATTACTTAGTCTCCTTTCAAACTTAGACTAATTTAATGATTGACTATTCACTGAGTTTAAAAACTGCTAACTGAACAGGGATGTTAGAAAAGTTCTATTTTCATCTTTGGATATTGTTACTAACATTTTTTTTTTTTCCTGCTAGGGTTTATATATGTCTGGTATCACACTGTATTGCCTATTTATTTGGTTGTAAGGGAAATTTTGCCCTTTTGCAGATAGGGCCTTGATTTTCTGTGGAGACCAGAGCCGTGTTGTTTGAGAATGTGTATTTTGCAGTTGTAAATACTCAATTGCTGATAACTGCTCTGAAGCCCATAAAAGCATGATTTTGGGTGGTAAGGTTGGAGATAAAAGTCAGCAAACAGATGCTTAGGAACAGCAGTTCTCTAACCTCCAGGCATAAGCAATTTTCAAGTGCAGAAGCAGACAGAAGAAGTTTTATATGGTTTTAAAATAACAACTCCTTTTTCCCTCTTCCAATCTCTCCCCCTGCAACTCAAACCCTTTCAACTACAATAATTTGTGGCAAGGCATCTGTGCATTTGGAAGAGAATGTTCGTGGTGGGGTAGGAATGCACTGCTTGGACAGGTGATCCCTTATCAGAACTACTACTTGGCAAAGCAAGAAACCTTCCTTCAGTGTTTTTAGATGACTCTCTGACTGACATTTATGACTCTTTAATGACATGTTATCTGCTAATGTATGTCTAATGACAGGTGAGACAGGGAGAGGAATCACAGAAGCCCTATTGTGCACCTAATAGTAAACACACAATAGACTTGTAGAAAGACATTTTTTTTAATAGGGCCTGATCCAAAGGCTTTTGATGTTAATAAAAAGAGCGAGCCTTGAATTAAGCACATATTTCAGTGAATTAGTTAATTCTGAAAGAATCTGAAGAGATATTAACTGTACAATTGGCTGATGAAAGATGAGGCATAGACTGAAGCCTTGGAAAAGCTTGTTATAGTATGATCTCTGATAGGCCCAATCTGGGTTTCTTGCATTGAATTTCAACATGAAGCTGTTAATACAAGTCTTTCAAATATACTGTCTCTGGAATAGTCAGGACAATTATGTTTTCCTAAGAATATCTGGGTAGAAGGTGAACATCTCTGCAATTATGCTGTTGGGGAGCCCTGGAAAACGTTGCTGATACTTCATGACTGAATAGCAGTGTCGTGTGTCCTAGTCTACATTGACTTGAACCAAGAAATGTGGTATGGGAGGTTGAAATGCTTTTAGATCATGGTGATAGGAGAATTTGTTTGCTTGGAGTTTTGTTTCTGCACTGTCCCCTCCAAAAAAAAATAAGACATTTGGATGCTTCTCTCACATGCTGTAATAATGACATACCCCACAAAAAGCAGAATATAGTCATATGGAATAGACAGACATCATTCTCTTTTTACATTGTCAGTATATACAGATATGAAAGATTTGTTTGCACAGGGACTGGAACTTTGGCTAATATTCCATGCAAGGTGAAACAGCTCCACTAACTGTCTGAGAGCAAACCACCTCGGGGCTACATCTTTAGAGGAAAGATAAGGGTACATCCTAAGTAGTGAGTTGAAATCCTTGAGGAAGAGAATGAACTTGAACCCAAATCTCTTATGCCTTGGCAAATTTCCCAGTAGACATAGTCCCTTCTCTCTTCAGCTGGTATGTGTAACTAGTGTTTGTTATTTGCTTAAGACCAAATAATTGGCAAGCTTTATTTGGGATAACCAAACAGTGTTTTTTCGGACAATAAAATATTTACCCCAGGCTATCTACCCCCGAAACAGGGTGCTCAAGCTTGCATTTCTTCTGTATTCATTCCCTTGTTTTTTTCTCAATATCTGTTTCAGGTGTTAGAGTATTAAAATGAATCCTGTTAATGCTGTGTCCTCTGAGCATTTTCAAAACAGCTCATGAAAAGAGAAAGTGCCTCTCTGCTAATCAACCTGGTACAACTGTACCTATCTATGGAAATTGGGCACGGGCCTTACTGGCATTGTGCTTTCATTAGGACAGTTGGTCAGAGTGGGTTTAACCAGCTTTTCAAGACTAGTTGTAAAGACCATCTATGATTTTGAGGAGCGATTGTTGTTGAACAGTGTGGCCATAGCACCCCTGAGACATCCCCTTTCCAAGCAGCATAAGGTAATAATAACTCTGACATTGTTTCCTTGGATTTTTGGTTGATCTATCTACCCTCCAACACCTTCAAATCAGAGAGAACTTGTTCTGCCAGTTGCATTGCGTGAAAAGTTCCACACTCCATGTGGCCCCTGAAGCCCAAAATAAACATAGAAGAACATAAACGCTTTCACCCCTTCTGGGCTCAGCATTCAGTGGATTCCTCACATCTCCAATGGTCAATAGAAGTTAAAAGAAAAAAAAAGAGAAATACTTTCATCCAACCTGGGGTCAGGGACCCCTAAGTCATTGCCAGCCAGAAAAATTACTCATTTTCTGCCAGACCTTCTTCACCAAAGGGAGGCTTTAATTTGGAACAGTCTCCCTTGGCTTCAGGCCTCTCAGTTAGTCCCCATTAATAGCTGGATACTCAACCTGTCAAGCTCTTCCCTGCCAGTCTAATCCTGCTTCCTTCAGGTGCTGTAGGGTGGGTCTTACTACAAACTCAGCAGGCCACTAATTCTTTCCTGATTTCTGTGGGAGGTCTTAACAGAAGTTCAAGATTTTCTTCAGAGGCAGCATGTTTGGGAATTGAGTTCCACCTTCTGTAGCAAGCATGGACTATGCAGTACTACTCTACCATAGTGTATATTCCTGTAATAAAGGAAAATCTACCCGACTTTTTACCAGAATTAAAACGCACTTGTGCTTTAAAAGTAAATGAAGACGGTGGTCAAGACAATGTTCTGGTGCAATGAAAATGTGAACTGGGGTAGAGAGGATATTGCTAGCTGCAGTATTCACAGGTATGTACAGCAGTGACGACCCAGCAGACACATACGTAGACGTGGAAAAAGGGCAAAGGATTTTCAGCATGGTCTACAATGTCTTATGTATTGGGGAATTAAATTTCAGGCACTTCTGAATGGACTCTTGATGTTTCCTAAGCTGAAGTGCTTTCTCACTGTTTCTAATGAGGCATCTAGAAGTTACAGTCAATTGCTTGGAGCTGTTTCTATAAATTTTACTAAGCATCTTTCTGTATCTTTCTCTTTTGAATGTGTTGCAACTTTGAAAGCACTGTTTGCTCAACGGAACAAATTAAATTGTGTAGGCTTCCCTCAAGCCATGTTATCTGGACAGAAATAGTGAGGCACTTGCATCACTTCCAGTGTGGAAATGCAGTTCTTACAGTTCAAATCTTCACAGTTTTTGTGCAATGTATTCTAGATAAGAGATTGGAAATTGTATTTGTACTGCCCATTAAAAACTATTGAACAGTGGTCAGTAAACAAGAACAGCATGATGCTGGAAAACCGCTCAGGGCTGATTTACTCAAGCATTAAGATAAGCAACAGCAAGGGAGTGAATACTCACAGGAAGAGACAAACAGAAGTACCTGGAAATAAAATGTCTGTATCTGTACAACAAGGAGATAAACAGACTTTTAGTTTTGGATGCACACTGCTTTTGTGCAGCTGTCTGTCTACCCATCCGCTCATTTTTGTACTTTCTTTAAGCCAGAGTTTGTTTTATCAGATGCTGAGAGATGTCTTTTTTTCCCTCCTTCTGTTTTCTCTCCCATCTCTCCCAGATAGATTATATCCCAGCAGGGATATACCTTGTGTGTAATAGATGATTTTGGGAGGAGAGGGCAGCCTTGCACGTCTATCTCTCCATTATTTTCTGACAGCAGTAGCCCATTAAGGAATATTTAGGACCCTAAGTTCTTCACTGCACTTTTTAGCATCGTTCACTTAAAACTGTCTTTCTCTTGGAATTATCTACTAATTTGTGACTCAAATCTGCAGAACAACTATCAGTTTTGATGTCATGTGTTACAGTGCTGATGGAATCCTGGAACTGATAACAACAGTGAAAATTATATAGCTGATAGTTTGTTGTGAAGACCTGGCAGGGTTGTAGAATATTGCAGAGTATTTTTCTAGTGATCTCAGGAAAGCCGTTTCCCAGGCTTTGCCGTCATAGATCTCCATGATTTGCAGATGTTCTGTATGAATAAGGAGCCAGTATGGAGTACCCACAACCTAAGTCTCAGGCTGAATCGTACTGAGTTGCACCACAGAGTGGTTTTTAAAAGCAGTAAGAGGTGGCTGGATGGGTGAGGAAAAGATGTATTTTCTTTCCTGTAACCCTGTAAGTGTTTCACAGTGGACTAGCTCCAGATAGTTGTCAGTTTAATCTGTGCTGGGTCAAATGGGTTGCATAGTGATCAGAGTTTTTTGCTATGAAGAAATGTTACTCAGCAGGCTCAGACAGGAATTAATCTGCCTCAGTGGAAGCAGCCCAGCAAAGTTAGGAGTTAAAGCTTAATTTTCTGCATGTGTTTCAACCATCTCTACTTGGCCATGGCACCAGCCTACCTTTGTGTCAGTCAGTGATACCTTCAGCTGGCCAGCTGGTGAGAATCTGTAGGAAGACTGATTTCATTGCATTTTGTCTCTGTATATGTGCATAAATGAGTACATTTACTGTCCTGGTTTGAGCAAAAACATTCTGATTCTGGTCTAATTCTGTTCAGTGATTTTACTTTCCAGCTCAGTTCTTCTAACTAACTGCACNNNATTTTTATATATTCCATTTTTATTATTACAATTCTAAGTGTCTCTCCCTTATTCCCTTTCTCTTCCCCTTTGGGGAGGGAGGGGGGTTAACAGCATCAGTTATAGGTCTAAGGAGCTTCCCTGACCCTAAACCTTGACAGTATACACATTCATCCAGGCCACTGCTCCAAAAATCTTTCTTACACTCTTATCTCTGCAAAGTTTTTCCTTCAACTTTATGGAAAGTTTAGTCTAAAAGAAATCCATTTCACAGAACTGTAGAATCATTTTTGTTGGAAGAAACCACTGAGTCCAACTAATTAGCCCAGTACTACCAGGTCACCACTAAACCACATCCCTAAGCACCATGTCTTTTAAATACCTCCAGGGATGGTGAATCCACCACTTCCCTGGGCAGCAACTCTTTCGGTGAATAAATTTTCCCTAATGTCCAATCTAAAAACCTCCCTTGGCACAGCTTAAGGCCATTTCCTCTTTTCCTGTTATCTGGGAGAACAGATGGACCCCACCTTGCTACAGCATCTTTTCAAGTAGTTATAGAGAGTGATAAGGTCTTCCCCGAGTCTCCTCCAGGCTGAACAACCCCAGTTTTGTAAGCCACCCCTCATAAGACTTGTGCTCTAGACCCTTCCCCAGCTTCATGACACTTCTTTGGACACACTCCAACACCTCAGTGTCCTTCCTGTAGTGAGGGGCCCAGAACTGAACACAGTATACCCAGTGCAGCCAAACACATCAAGTAGAGGGGGACAATCACCTCCCTAATCCCACTGACCATACTGTTTCTGATCCAGGCCAAGATGCCATTGGCCTTCTTGGCCACCTGGGCACACTGTTGGCTCATGTTCAGCCTGGTGTCAACCAGCACCCCCAGGTCCTTTTCCAACGGGCAGCTTTCCAGCCATCCAGCCCCAAGCCTGTAGCATTGCCTGGGGTTGTTGACTCAGGTACAGGACCTGGCACTTGGCCTTGTTGAACCTCATATGATAGGTCTCAATCCATCAATCCAACCTGTCCAGATCCCTCTGTAGAGCCTCTCTACCCTCAAGCAGACCAACACTCTGACCCAACTTGGTGTCATCTGCAAAGTTACTGAGGCTGCCCTCTATCCCCTCATCCAGATCATTGATAAAGATATTAAAGAGAAGAGGAACACCATTTGTGACTGGCTGCCAACTGGATTTAAGTCCATTGACCACCACTCTTTGGGCTCAGCCCACATAGTCCCTGTCACTCAAGCTAATTTGAATGCCTGATTACAAATGTAACACTTTTCAACACTTAAAAATACACAGAAGCTAAAATAACCTTACAATTTGAAATATAAATTCTCAAATCTTACATTGATCTACACTCTAGGTAAGATGGTTTTAGTGACTTTCTAATGATGCATTTACTCTGCCCCACACAAACTTACAATTCCAAATGTGGTTTTGACACAAACTGACATTTGTAGTCTTATAAAAATGTTTCACATTGTTTGGGAACATTTCAAGAAGGAAAACTTCTATACCTAGAATAAACCCGATGCACTTTTTCCACAGTTTTCGTGCACTGCATACTATGCAGTCTATAAACATTTATCATATAATACATTTCCTTTAGTAAATATTTAAGTAATTATCTAACCTATTCCAACACAGATGTAGAATTCCCCATGGTTGGGGGGAGAAGATGTTGGTAGGTGTTGCTATACCAAGTGCACAACCTGCTTTTGCAGTAATACTGCATCTGTTATCTAGAATAAATACGTGGGCTTGACTCTGTGAAAAGATAATTTGTATGAAATAAAGAGCTTCAATGAATGGAAGCTTATTTTAATTGTATGCTTCCGCAGCTCTTGATCGTGATGGAAATCTCTTTTTTTAGGCTTTTCAGTGATAGTAATAATTCCCTGTTTAAGGAGAGAGACAAATTGTGCTAAAACACACCGTCAGGGTTGGAGGGTGCAGATTTGCTGAACAGGGAAATCTCTCAAATCCCATGTTCCCATGATATTATGTCATTGGCATGTTTGGCACTTGTTTAAGCAATCTTGTGGCTGTACCTTACCTTTACGTATATGTCTGTTCTCTTTGCCATGTGCTACCCTTTCACCTCACATTTAAAGGTAGGACTCTCATGTTCTTCAGCTAAAGATACACGTACTGCGTGAGCCATGTGTCTTGCTGGACTGTACAGTCTTCAGAGGAAATTTGGAGAAGGTCAGCTCTTGTTAGCTGTGGAAGCCAGGAGATTGACTTTGTTTTCCTCTTAGTCAAAATATTCCAGAAACTAGAGATCACTTAGAAAAATACGATGCATTTGCCTGTAGTTTTATCATGATGTCATTACAGGCTTGTGATAACAGCATTTCAGTAAGACACAATAATAACAGACATACACATGGTCACACTGATTAAGATTTAACTTTATTCTGCTTTTGCCTTCAGCACTTTTTCTGTCTGATGATTTATGACTTGAAAGCATTCCCAGCAGGCCAAGAGCAAAGCCCCAGGCTGTGGTGTCCCTGGCACTCTCTTGTTCCCTTTCTGGCTTGCTGGTAGAGTCTCTTTTAAGTGAAGCTGATCACATTCTTTTCAACTGTTTATGACAACAAGCTGGATGTGAAATAATAACCATTGGCAGCTCTTTTCAATAATAAAGGTATCCCAGAACTGACATGAGGTCCTATCAGTTTCTTGAAGAATGGACTTTCACATGCAGCCTTTGAAAGCATTTTTTCTATGACTGAGCTTGTTAAGAAACTCTCCTTGCATCTTCCATGGTTCTCAGGCTCTTTTATTTATTAAAAGGTGTGAGAACTTTAGAAAACCTTTCAATAAAGATAAACATACAACTACTTTGACTAATTATTTGATGTCTAGTAACAGTGTGGTTAACTGTGGCAACACAGGAAAAAATACCTTCACTTTCCTGCTTCAAGCTTGAATTAAGTTGTTTCTTTCTATGTCCTTCCCCAATGGTTACAGAAACTTCTCTCTTAACTTACCCACTGACAAAACCACTCAGATATAGTATGAAGAGCACTACTAATGCCTAATCAATACAAAACAAGATTTATATTCTTTTTTAAAGTAGAAAATTGAGCTCTTAAACAGGCTGGATGGAGTATGGATTGAGAGCGGTCCTGAGGAGAAAGACTTGGGGATGCTGGTTGATGAAAAGTTCAACATGACCAAACAATGTGTGAGTGAAGCCCAGAAAGTCAACCGTGTCCTGGGCTGCATCAACAGAAGTGTGGCCAGCAGGCCGAGAGAGGAGATTCTCTCCATCTACTCTGCTTTTGTGAGACCCCACCTGTCCAGCTCTGGGGCCCCCAACACAAAAAGGACATGGACGTATTGGAGCGGGTCCAGAGGAGGGCCACAAAGATGATCAGAGGGCTGGAGCACCTCTGCTATGAGGACAACCTGAGAGAGTTGGGAGATGTTCAATCTGGAGAAGAGAAGGCTCCAGCGAGATCTTATGGTGGCTTTTCAGTATCTGAAGATGTCTACAAGAAAGCTGGCAGGGAATTTTTACAAGGGTTTGTAGTGATAGGACGGGAAGTAATGGCTTCAAAGTGGAAGAGGGTAGATTTAGATTAGAAATAGGAAGATGTTCTTCACTCTGAGGGCTGTGAGACACTGGGACAGTTTGCCCAGGGAAGCTGTAGATGCTCCATCACTGGATATGTTCAAGACCAGGTTAGATGAGGCCTTGCACAAGCTGGTCTAGTGTCCCTGCTGTGGCATGGCAGTTAGAACTAGATCATTCTTACGGTCCTTTCCAACCTGAACAATTCTAGGGCTGCCCTAGAATACTCTGTGGTGCTTAAGCAGCTGGAGAATGTGGCTAATTCCAGCCTCTTTCTCTCTTCCTTTTACTCCCTAACTCCTATTTTCAGTTTTCTCATGAAGACAATAATTACAGTTGCTGCAAACATCTCCTGCCACAAGTACATTGTAGTGAAGCTTTGATGCTGTTTGGCAGAAATCAACTTTTGGTGCTTAAGAATACATTTAAAGCAGGCAAGTATTGTCTCACAGGGGGATTTGAGCAGGTTGAAGATTATATTAAGTATCAATTTGGAAACATGCCCCAGATTCTGATATTTTCCTTATTCCTTAGGGGGTTATTTTTTTCCCCCACTAGCATATTTAACATGGTTGAAATTATTCCCAAATCCAGATATTGTGAGGAAATTTATAATAACTAACTAAACAGTGCATCCTGAAGTAACCTATGTAAGATTATAATCTAGAGATATAATGTTCTTTTAGAGACAATCTGTTAAGATACGGATGTAAAGATAGACTTTAAGGAAAACATAGGCTTCTCTTTGTTTTGCTGCTTCTGTATCGTTGGGACAGTAACAGATACAAAAAAAAAGGAAGATTGATGAGCAGGTGAAAATAGTGGAGAACAGAGCAGACAAAATGAAAGATATCCCAAGTGTCATTATTATAACAGATACTCGGTAGATACATAGTTCTAGGATGCACAGTGGAAGGCAGCACATGGAGAAGGTACCAGCAGCTACATGAGAGGGTGTCTTTGAGTGTTTCTGTAACTCAGCAAGGACATCATGAGACTTCTTTGCAGGAAAGGAGCCAGCCAGATAGATGTAGCTGAAAGTAATCACCATGACTGGGATCAAAGAGAGAATAAACTGCATAAGGAGAATCAGATGGTGCTGCTGATAGAGTGCTGACTGGCAGGTTGTTCTGTTTTGATTGTGAAATGGATTCACATTTCTGACTAAGCTATGCCCAAACCACAGTCAGAATCAATACTGTCTTAAGTGGCACTTATGGGAGTCCTGTGTGTACAATGACTCTGGCTGTCCCATACAGCAAGAGGAGATACATATAGCAAGAGGAGTAACATGAAGAGGCAGCATTATCAATTCCTGGATCTCTAAAGATCTGCCAAGTTAATCAGGCTTATGAGAAGAGAGATGACTTGTGGTATAGGATCCTGCTATAGGGCAGCATGACTGGTGAAGGGCAGTAGAAGGATGTGGAAGAAGGTTCATAGAGATATATGCTGAGCTTAATCTTCCTGTGTTGTGGGAAGGTATAGCTATAAACATGCTTCTGCAGCAAGGATTGCATGGTTCCTTTGAAGTTATCCCTGACTGACACCATTTTCATAGTGTCATGAGTCATTTCAGATTTGGAAAGTGTCGGGCTGTCAGCACAAGAAAGGGTGTGACGCTGGAACATGACTGGGTGCTTCAAAGTGTGGTCTGCAGAAGCCAGTGTTGCTGCTGAAATCGTGTGTGTGCAACCACAGCCTGTGGTCTGACAGTATCAAGATTTTGGTGGCAGTCTTGGCTTGTGGCCCTCACCACACGTTCCTGCCTCTGTACCACAGCACACTACCCACTAGGTTGCGCTGATAAATTTCTTCCATAGCCATGCTATAAAAGTCGAAGAATCTTAAAAAGAGACTGACAAGAAAAAGGGGCAGGTGAAGCAATTGATGACTTGCAAGCTGGTTGGCTACTTTTGTCTGAGGTTGTAGCTCTCCGAGACAAAGTCTGGCAGCAAAACTGGCTTGAGGTTTTTCACCTCTCCCCTTTTCTCATCTCATCTTCTATACTCATTCTGTGGTGCCCCGTCCCCTTGTTTTTTTCAGCACAGCCATTCATGCAGCCAGCTGGTGTGTGGGCTTTCTGAGTGCCCTGGATGTACAGCAAACCAGTAATGAAATAACAGAGTTGCCATTTGCTAACGGCTCTCCACTGGAACAAAAGGCATCGGTCTCTGCTGTCAAACAACCTGGCAGCTGGAGATCTTTGACTTGAGTTGGGCAGCTCCCAGGGGCAGTGCTGGTACAGGTGAGGGTCCTACCCTGTGTGCCACCCACTGACTGATTCAATTGCCCAGTTCACAGTGTCTTGTTTTTCTTACTTCAGCTTTCCACCTCCAGTTTTATGCTTTCTCTGAAGGCAGTGCCGTTGTATGCCTCACACATTTCCAGGTTTATTCCTGGTTGCAGTTGGTCTCACCAAGTAGGAAAGTATGAATTTGCAACCTTGTGGTTATTTTTATATAACAATGTCTTAATACATGGTGGATGTTTGAGTCTAGCTTTCGATGTTTTTTAAACGATGTCTGTATTTTGATTTTTAATTTGCCTCTGAGCAAGACTGTCTACAGACACCAGCCAAATCTGCCTATCTGGGACCTGGAAAGGGTCCCTGGAGAAAGCACTTCAAGTCATTTATTCAGCATTGGCTGCTTTTACATTTGGCTTAAAGTCTGACAACTTTCCACCAGACCTGCAGCATAGTAAAGCACATCCTCTCTGTGACAGCAGCAGAGCCAAGAGCAGGTTGCAGGAGTGAATGCTATAAAACAGATGTTATTAGTGGTCTTCACCAAGGGTGGGAGGCTGAGTACAGTAGCCCTGTTACAGCCTCCAAGGTGGGCCACAAGATTTCTGTCTTATGAGCAAGCTGTGCCTACAGTATTTGGCTCAGCATCGCATCCTGAAAATTCCAGTGCTGAGAAGCACTTTTGCGCTATAAGTAAACTGTAAGCTAGATTTGAAAGGAAAGATTTTGATTAAAATCAGCATTTCAGAGCCTTCAGCTGGCAGCTGGTGTGGTGTTAAGGATGGACATCATTGGAGACTCCTGCGGAAAAGAGGCCCCATGTCTGAGTGCTTAAAACCAGGTTCCATCCAGTTGTGACGGTGGTTTTTAACAGGCAGAAGAAAAAAAATATTGCTGCATATTTACACACAGGGACAGATTCTGCTCCCATTAAAACCAATGGCAGAGTTCCCGCTGATTTCCATGGGTGCCTGCCTTGAAATGTTTGAACAGTAAATATATTCTTCTGGGTGGGAAACCAGGATAGAAATCCCTCTCACAGCCTGCTTCCAGCACTGCAAATGTCAGGGGTTTTCAGCGCTAGTCTCAGAAATGCTACTTCTAATTTTAAAATCCTTTTAAACTTCAACCACCGTATGTGGCCTCACTTCACAGCTGTCAATCAGAATCAACAGACAGTATTATATTAGCCTATCTTTACCTCCATTCTCCCTGCATGTAGAATTACTTCATTTTTATAAATATCCAGTATAGCAGGGTAATTGAGAAATGTAATATTAGATACAAGCATTTGCTCCTCGAGTGCTTTTAATCAAATAATAAATCTTGATGTGCTTTATTTTACTTGACACTAGATGAGCTGATCTGGTATGGATTTTTTAGTGCTATGGCTTATGCTCTATATGTATTTCCCAAAGTGTGTTCATGGCTGTGGGCATGTATTTTTGGTCTGCCTCCCCACCTCTCTTGAGAGCTTTAAAAGTTAACGGTCATCTGGAATTTTTAGGCATATAGCATACAAAGTCTGTAGAAAACAACTTATAAAATAAAATAATCCCTATCATCTCCTTAGAAATTTGAGACCAAATCCTTTCTTTAATGTCTCTGAAATCTCCTTAATGCAGAGCATACCCTGATAAACTGTTGGATTTGTTTTAAACCTATAATGTGTATATAGATCGTATATAGATCTCTGTTTCCAATAGTTTTCAGTGTTGTATACAGTCAACTCAAATTATACAGAGCCAAAACTTCTGGCAGTTTACAGTCAACCTGTATCAACATTTGCATCAATAACATTTGGTATCGCTTGACAGATGGTCTGTATCCAGGCTTTGGANTCATGTTGGGATAGCTGGGTTGTGGTTGAGGATGCCAACAGCCAAAGTGGAGACAGAGAAACCTATTTCTTCCAGCTTCTGGTACCCCCAAGAGGAGGGGTTCCTCCCACGGGTGCTCACACACTCCAGGCTGCTCGTTCACAAGAGAGACCAGTGACACTGGCCTCCACTTGCTTTCTCAACACAGACATGAAGGAAAACTCATCATAAGTTTCTCTGCAACTCTAGTATTATTACAATGAAATGGTGAAGAAAGAACTCAGCTAATTTCCAATGCATAAGCAATGNAATAAAATAATCCCTATCATCTCCTTAGAAATTTGAGACCAAATCCTTTCTTTAATGTCTCTGAAATCTCCTTAATGCAGAGCATACCCTGATAAACTGTTGGATTTGTTTTAAACCTATAATGTGTATATAGATCGTATATAGATCTCTGTTTCCAATAGTTTTCAGTGTTGTATACAGTCAACTCAAATTATACAGAGCCAAAACTTCTGGCAGTTTACAGTCAACCTGTATCAACATTTGCATCAATAACATTCGGTATCGCTTGACAGATGGTCTGTATCCAGGCTTTGGAAATGGGTAGGGTGTCTGTGCATTCAGCGTGCTGCTCACTGAAAGCTGCTTCTCTCTGGCAGTCAGTGCTTCCTAAGGATATGATGGCATGATGGACAACCTGCAGAGCCACAGCTTCTTGGTCTCCGTCAACTACAGTTTTCTTCTGTGTTCTGAAATACACAGTAAGAGAGCACAGCTGTCCAAAAAACGAGGAAGAAAAGAGAAGAAAAGAGAANATCTACTAAACATACACTTTGTGTTAGAGATGGCCCCCTTTACAGCTCAGCTTGTGAGAACAGTGCCTTCAAAGGATTTTCAAGATTTTGCAGAATTGCATTCAAATTTTCTTCTGTCAGTAAATGTGCATGCTGTCAGTAAAAATTACAAGATAACCTAGAAGGAAGAAAAGCTCACATTTATTTCCTTACTTTGGCACAAATTACTCACTCAGAATTACTCAGAATTTTTGAATCTCTTCACCTTTCTGAGGTAAATAAATTGAGTGCCATGCGTCTTAATATGTATGGGTCTTTCATATAAAATGTTAAAAACTGCATTGTGTAGATAATAGGTCCATTGATGAAGGACCAGACTGGGAATTGGCTGAGCTGGGTTCTCATGTAGATTCTCTCTCCAAGTGCCTGTGTGGGGTTAAGAACATTGCTGAGCCTTGGAACCCCATTCCCAGTAAAGCAGTTGAGGGTGTAGGGTCACCACAAAAAGAGGGTGTCAATGACTGAGTGACCTATCCTCCTATGTCACTGTACAAGAAAACAAAACAGGACTTTGGGGTGATTTTTTGGTTTCTACTTTTCTTTTTTTCTTTTTTTTTTTTTTAATTATTTTTTCCTGATCCTCTATTCCTCTCCTGTGCAGTTTCTGCTGGGGTTGAATGTAGAGTGTCTTTCACTGTTGTGTCATCAGTGTATTGGTTTATAAGTGTAATTTCCCAATGTCCTTATTAGTGTGGGGGGTGGTGACTGGGTGTGGGATTCACTGGTATGGCCAGTGAGTGTATCAGGACAGAGCAGGCAGAGTTGTTTTGCTGTGTGCATAAAATGGTGTCAGTGCTGCAAGGTTACCAGGGAACACAAAAAAATCTCATGGGGGAGGGAAGTTGGATTAATACCATGTATGAGACTACATTTGTGCTTGACTGATTTTCCAACATCTTCATTAACAGCAGGCTCTTTTGTTATGGTTGACAAATTGATAGCTAAAAAAACCCCAACGTGTGTGTTAAGCTATGCAAATAATGAGGTCAGGGTTTTTTGTTGTTACACTGATCTGGTTTTAGGTCTGCTTGAAAAGTTTTATCTTTGGTTTATAAAATTCTAATTTTTTCTAAAGTGAAGAAGCTTATATTGAAATAAAACTTTAAAATGTTTCAGTTAGCATCAGTGCAAAACATTTCAGCTTTCCTGCTTTTAAATCTTTTTTAGTCAAAAGTGTTTGAAATTTAGCACAACATCATGAATGGGTTCAGCCTTCCCAGAACTACATAGTTCTGTGAATGAGCTGTTTGCCAAAAAGCAAAGAAATCAATCTCCTCAGTGCTATTTATAAACAAAAACTTTAAGAATTCATCATTATTTTGCAACATTTATTTTTCCAGAGCTATTTCTTACTGAATAAATTGGATTAATTTCCAATCTTGTAATGTGTCTGTTCAAAATAACAAAACCACAAATCCTGAATGTTTCTCATAGTTTTGAATTCATGTTCAGCTGTGGTAATGACATGTCATGCTATTTGTTGTCTGTGTTGATGTGGACAATTTTCATGCTTCTTCACATTCCTTCATAAGTGAGAGGGCTTTAGACTTTTATAACACAGGTTCAGATTTTGCTGCCCTGTTTTTTCTTTCTCAAGCATTTCACTTTCCTGACTGCCCACAAAATGGTGCCAATGCTACAAGGTCACCAGGGAACGCTAAAATATCTTCTAGGGAAAGGCAATTGGTTTAATACTATGGATTAGGATATATTTGTGCCTGGCTGATTTTCCAATATCTTCATTAACACTGGTGTTGATAACGTAGCTATTAATAGCCTTTATAACCACAAATGCAGCATGGAATGAAGCAAATAGGTCATTAATCCCTTGAAAGTACAATTTAATGCAATGCTTCATGACAGGAAGTGAACAGGAAAATAAAACCTTTACTGTTTTAAGCCACACTTAATGTTTTTACGGCACAGTTGGCTTGACAAAATACTCTTTGTGAGTCATCACTTCAAAGCAAGGTCCTGGAGACCAATTAAAGTTGTGTCTGCAACCCTCATGCATAGCTGCATGTAAGCGTGAGGTATTTGGAAATATCTCTTTCAAGTAATAAGAATTGTACCAAGATGAAGTAAAAGGGACCTTTTGCTTCAAGCATTTTAATTTAATATGCCCATGTGTGGAGACACCCTTGGGGAATGAGAAATTGATTTTCATTCTTTGCATGGATCCTACAGTAATTTGCACTGTCAAAACAGTCCATGGAACTTGTCTTCCAAAAATTATATCCTTGATAAACAACAGCAAGAGAGATTGTCCTTGATTTCAAGCTTTATCTTGAAAGAGACCAAAATGCCCCTATTATGGCTGATTAAAAAGTGAGAAACATAAAAGTAGTTGCCTTGCTTCCAGTTTGCAATTGATGGGCAAACACCTGAATGAACTTAATCTAAGGACAAACATGAGGATTGAAGAATTTTCTGTTCTAATTTGTTCTATGCCAATAATCTGCTGTTTTACCAGGAAAGGTGTTTAATCTCTCTTTGGAGGACTTCCACTTAGAATGGATTGAAAATATGTCTGTGTTTTTTTGGTGTTGCTTATAATACCACAAACCTAATCTGGATGTTCTCATCCAGATATCACAGTGAGGATTTTTGCATGAGTTTTATTGGTTTCTGGAGAATCATCTTGGGTGGAAACTTTATAAGCAACGTGATGGCTTTCATACTGAACAGGTTACATCCACTTTTTTTGTTGCTTGAGGGTCATCTGGATAGAATCCCATTCGTTACTCTACAAACATTGGGCATATAATGATAATCTGCTGTTGGAGGAATGAGAAAACAAATCTGTTTTCATGTAAGTAGAGAATAACCATCAGATGATCTGTGTTTTCTGACAGAGACCATGTGTTATGAAAAAATCACTGTCCACTATAATTTTATTTAAATGTTTTCATTGTGCTTATTCTGCAAACAAAATGCCAAGAGACAATCTGTTCTTCAAAAAGCTTATAATAACATATTGATTGTTTGTATAGCAAATATTGCTGACAGACAAAAATACAGAAGCAACAGACAGAACATGACATAACGAATCAGAAGAGAGAAGTAAATGTGTATTTCCTGGGTTCTGTATTGTAGGACTGTAACATCTCATGTACCATGGTTCTTTCAAAAAAAAATTACACTACTAGAAAATCAAACAAAGAAACAACAATATATTGAATTGTTTTAAGATCCATCCATCCACTTCTCCCCACCAGATAATAATTGCTCAGCCACTGATGTCTCTTTCTTTTTCTGACAGAATTTCCTTGGATTTTGATTGTACAATCTGTTTGTGATTTGGGTTGGTGAATCAGGACCAAAAAATTGACATTACTGTGGCAGATCACAGGATTTTTCTGTGTTAATATTCTCACAAGTTTGTGAGAAATGCTCTATGGAGAAGGAATAAAGGTAGAAAGAAAAGGTACTTGCATGCGTGGTAGAAATTTGAGATGACAATCCGAACAACAGAGTTCATGTGAGAATCTTTAGATTTTTGTTTTCTACCTAGAAAGCATTTTTGCAATAATATTTCTATGAACAACTTATTTTTTTCTCCCATTTCTCCACATCACACTTTCTGATTATCTGTCCCTTTCATTTCTTTATCCTGTATCTCTGTTGAATCACCTAGGAACATCCTGGGAGCATGAAAGGAGACAGCATTGGTAAATGTTTAGCTCAAGTGCAGATTTCTAGATCCAAGGAGGTTCAACCCGTGGGAAAGTTTCAAGTCCCGTTTTAGGACTAAGCTCCAAGCATTATTAAATGGCTGAGGTTAGAAATGGTGGGAAAAGAGTAAAAAGATGCAGCGCTGCAAGTCAAATCTTTACACCCTTTTCTTCCCTCTCCCCACAGCCTTTCCTTGTGCACTGTTGTTATATGAGTCAGTCTGTTTCTCCCTCTGTAACCCTCCTTTAAGTGGGAAAATGGATCTATAAAAAATAATAGAAATAAGAGAGAAAAAAACCAACCAACTCTTGATCTTCAAACCCAGAGACTTTGACTGAGAGCCAAATGTTTCAAACAGCAGCCCTTTCATAACTGGGAGAACTAGTGCTAGGTCTGCTGGGTATGCAGTGTGACCACATAACGCTCAGCACATATCAACATAACTGATAACCAAATTGCACCTCTCAACCTCCCATGCAGCATAACTTTGGCAGGCTGCCAGTGTCTCAGTCCTAATTAACACGCTGCCATGCTATGACTGGAAGGTTAAAGCCACAGCTTTATTTACTGCACAATTGACGGGTAAACATGACTTAATCATAACTTAAACATTCAGCATTTATGACACAAAATCCTTTCAGGAGCCCTTTTGACCTCAAGTCCCCAAGCAGACCTCTGGTAATGTCTGTTCCACCAAGTGACATCAGGGCTCTCTATGACATTATAGATTTCCATCCCTGAACAAATTAAGAACAGCACAGCTTAACAGATATTGTGTGGGGCTCTCATCTCAATATCAGGATTCTTCTGGTCTAAATCTGCATTGAAGCCTGACTAATTGCCTGACTAATGAGCTTCCACAAGTCAAAATGCAAGGTCCTTCACCTGGGTCTGGCCAATCCTAGACACAAATACAGACTGGGCAGAGAGTGGGTTCAGAGTAGCCCTGAAGAGAAGGATTTGGGGGTGTTGATAGATGAGAAGATCAACATGAGCCAGCAGTGCTCTCATGCAGCCCAGAAGGCCAACCACATCCTGGGATGTATCAAGAGAAGTGTAGCCAGCAGGTCAAGAGAGATGATTCTCCCCCTTTACTCTGCTCTTGGGAGACCCCACCTTGAATACTGCGTCCAGTTCTGGTGTCCCCACCATAAGAGGGACATAGATCTGTTGGAGTGCATTCAGAGGAGGGCCACAAAGATGATCCAGGGGCTGGAGCACCTTTGCTATGAGGACAGGCTGCGGGAGCTGGGATTGTTCAATCTTGAAAAGGGAAGACTCCGGGGGGACCTAATAGCTGCCTTCCAATACCTGAAAGAAAACTGCAGGAAGGCTGGGGAGGGACTTTTTACAAGAGCATTGACTGATAGGACAAGGAGAAATGGGTTTAGGTTGAAGGAGAATAGATTTAGATTAGATCTTAGGAAGAAATTCTTCAGCACGAGGGTGGCAAGACATTGGAATAAATTGCCCAGAGACGTTGTGGCTGCCCCCTCCCTGGAGGTGTTCAAGGCCAAGTTGGACAGAGCCTTGTGTACCCTGATCTAGTTGAGAGGCGTCCCTGCTCGTGTCAGGGAGGTTGTGTTAGATGATCTCTAAGGTCCCTTCCAACCTAGGCCATTCTAGGATTCTCTGATTCTATGAAGCACTGACTTTAGCAAGGATCCTGAAGTAGCAGATCTTTTTATTGTTCTTGGATCTCAGTAACTATTCTGTGACCCCTGCTGATCCCTCAGCTCTGCTCAAAATGCAGCAGCTTAGTTTTGGTCTTGTAGAAAGTTAGGCACATGCTTAACTTTACATCTTGTGAACAAGCATGTTAACTTCAGTCAGCTAACCACTCATACAGTTTGGCATCCATCTACTCTCTATGATATTTGGAGCTTTAACATGATAGCCAGCTTGCTAATTTTTATCTTTAAGTACTGTAGAATCCATCAATATGAAGTGACTTCAGCAGCAAATTTCTTTTTGCTTAAGTGAACTGGCACCCAATGTATGGTTTGTCTCACACTCAAACAGACATGTAATCCTTTCAAGTAGACTAGATACTATACGAGGGGTGGGAACCAATCTTAATCTTTGTGGAACCACTACAGTACAAAGGGAGTTATGTTGTAGCATGGTGGCCACCAGCTGGACATGCTTCACGCTGGACCAATCCCATGCTCAGAGTTAGGCAGCCATTCCTCATCTCCAGAATGAAAGAATTTACATATCAACAGGTGTAGAGGCACCACATGTTGCTAACACCCCACCACCCCACGCTGCCACCACATGTACAGCCATCCCAACGGTACATGCATAGAAATATATCCCTAAAATGGATGGGAGGGGAAAAAGATTTACTCTTCTGAAAGCAGAATGATTTCTTGTAAATAAGTACTTTTTATTGAAATTTATTACTTTTCTACATGGCACACAAAACACAAGGCAATTGTCCACCATGAAATATGCTAACTTTCTTCCACCTGAACTCCTAATCTTCTGAGCTAGTCTTTGCTTCCAGCACACTGCACTAAATGATGAGCTGCCACTTTTACCTCTCCCACCCCTGATTCTGGCTGCAACACAGAGAATCTTTTGCAGAAAAGGAGATGAAAGGAGGAGTTGCTGGTATTAACAGGAGTGGGTCAATATAGAATTTTAAACACCCATTTAGATATATTACTGTATTTTACAACCTGTAAATTGCAATACAGAATAAAACTGATCAAGATTGAAAGAAAACTGTTCACATTTTGTTGCTGGAAAGTGCTATTTGTTGAAGGTCTTAGTGCTGTTGCTACATAGTCATATGCAGTGGCTTTCATAGTTATATGTATTTCTCCAAGGTACCAAAAATGCCACATCTTTTACCATGTAAGACTTAATGTAAGGACATGTGAGAAGAAAAATGGACGAATAGAAGCTGGTGCTTCCAGTGCAGTGTGAGGGGAGAGAGCAGAGTACAGTGGTTGTGAACTCTCAGGAAACTGTGCAGTTTACATGGGCAGAATTGGGCAAAGTTGTCCCTGTATGTGGGGTGTGTTCCTTCCCCACCCCCCTCCCTGATCCTTTCAACTTCTCCCAGTGCCTTAAAAGGTCCTCTTCCAATTCACCTCCTGCTGAAAGCTGATACAGAGTGGGAGGAGTTGCAGAATAAAGGAAGCTTTATGGATCTGGGACTGGCTAATTCACTGGCAAAATTCCTGTGTCCTCCTACTCACTCCCTGCTCCCGCTGCTGCCCATGCTGTTTACCACCTGTTTGGGTATGCCTTGTAACACAGAAGGTAACTATTGTGCATTACACTGCTTCAGATGTGCATTCATCTAGTCACGTGAGAATGTCTTGTAAGGATGAGGCTGAATGAAGAATTGGGAGTCTAATCTGTTTCTAGCCCTCCCACTGACTTGCTTGCACTGAGTGGGAAAACAGAGAGAAGCTGACTTCCACGCTCCTCAGCTTTCCCGTCTGTACGATGGAGCTAGGGGTGCTTATCAAGGAAACATGAGTGGAGAAAGAGTAGTTTCTTGCAGTTGAGGTCCCATTGGAAGTGTCAAGTAGTATTAATGTAAAGAGAAGATGGTGTTTTTTTGCTTCCTCTTAATGCGTTATTCACTTCTTGGCTTCAGGAGCCATGTGCACATCCTCATGTGCGCCTATGCCAGCACTCGTCGTGGTGTGTGCCAAGATAAGTTAAAGTGTCTGTATTTACTATGTACAGCCTACACACTGCTTTTGTTAGTAAGTATGGCAGCGATGTAGGAGGGGAAGGGGGGAAGTATCTGTCTGTCTGTATATAAGATCATATATTTGTACAAAGTGTGTGTCTGTGGGCTTCAGAGACTGAGGGGAGTCTGTGGTTCAGACAGTCTGCCTGTTTTTTTTCTTTTTTTTTTTCTCTGAAGGCAGCAAAATATGTTGATATGGATTTTTTTACAGGAGCTTTTTGTGTTTTGAGTTAATACATTTCCCTCACATCAGATCTTGCCAAACATCATTTACTTACTAGTACTGTAGAAGCAGGTTACCCAAAGGCAACACCATTCTTCCAAACTGCTCAGAGACAAACTGTAATAAGACTCCCAGTTAAAAACAACAAAATATCGTCCCAGGCAAAAAATTGAGCAAGAAATGCCTGTGCTTATGCTGCATGTGTGCTTAAGTATTTAGCTGAACTAGTGCCAAGGTTGTGAGTTTATAAAGCAGAAATCCTGCCACTGATGTGCTCTGTGTAACTGTGACCCAGTAACTCAGTTTGTGAATTGTGTCCAGTGTGATATTCCCCTTCGGTATTCCCGATGGTAAAATGAGGCTTTAATCATGGTGCATAGGAGAGAAAGAGAGAAGCTTTTGCAGACTAGTCGAAAACAAAGTACAGAATGTTCATTCATAAGAATAATGTTTGTGATTTTTCCCCCCAGAAATCAAATGCCTTCAATAAGAAAGTACAATACAAAGGAAGTGAATTCTTCCCGACTACTGGGGTAGTTGAGGAAGTATTGAGTTGCTGACTTCAAGTAATGACCTCTTTTGGGTTTTCGTTTTCCTTTTTGTTAGTTGTTGTTGTTGTTGTTGTTACCATCTAACAAGATTTCTCAGGGGAAATAAGCTATTTAGTTTATGTATAGATCGTTCATCAGAGGGATTGAAATACATTCTTCACAAGCATGCTGAGCATACCTAGCCATTAATAACAAAATGTTTAGTGGGAAATAAAACAAAGGATATTACACATTGCCAGCAGGGAAATTGATTTATCTTGCTTTGGTTGGTTGTCCGGATTAAGAAATGTCACACATATTCAAAGTTTTTTGCATAGCTCGTGTTTTGTGTTTTGCAATACCAAAATCTCTGCTAGACAATACCTTGGCATCTTTTTCTTGACCTCTTGTCATCAAGGAAACAACTATTTTCAGTGAAGTACTATTAACATACATAGTTAATATATATGTCTACATACATATATGTATAGTTATGCATATGTTTAGAGATTTCAGTAAGACCCAAACATTCTATGAACAGGACCATGCTGAAGTGTGTACACATTGACAATCTTCAAGGGGAAATCACTGACACATGGGAAGACTTGCTGCTTCTGAGAGTAGGACTTCAGAGAACTACCAGACCTTATCTTTTCCTACTGAAAGCAGTGGCTTTCTGATAATTAAAACTAGATTTATCGTTACAAGGCAGCTCACAGACTGGTGCAGTCAAAGCACAGTCCCTGGAAGTGGAATTCAGTTCACCTCTGCTGGAGTCTCAGAGAAGTTTAACTCCATTGGTTGAACAAAAATATCCTGTCCATGATGCACCCCTAGAGACAGGATATAAGGCATATGAAGCTAACAGATACTTTAAAAAAACTTGCTTTCAGAGCAGTGCAAACATAGCCAGTGAGCATCATTAGGCTAATGGTGAGGATGCCACTCTTTTTTTCCCACTATACCCTGAAAGACAGAAAGTACTTAAGTTACATCCCCAAAATTAAACTTAAAAGCCTTACAACACTGATTTCATTAATGGACAGATTTGGCTAGAGTTTTGGGGGTTGGTTTGTTGCTGTTTTTTTTTCCCTAAACTTTTTGAGATCAATGATACAGGAAAAATTTGGAAATTCTTTACTGTGGCTGATTTTGAGTTCATTGAGCAGAAAATATCTGATCAGAATATACACGGAAAATTTTTCTTTGTGGCTTTTTTTGTTTTCAGTTCTAACATAAATAAACTGTTTAACTGATTTTGTATAAACTTTCCAAAAAAAATCTCAAGCATGGAAAATTTCATCCCAAAATGGAGTTTATTTCAGAAAATTACAAGCAACAGAAAAAGAGGGTTAGAATGGAAATCTGAACTCCTCATTAACTAGAGTTAAGTGCCAACTTAAATGCCAGGGTTTTTTTGTTGTTTTTTGGTTTTTTTTGTTTTTTTTTTTCTGTTAATATTTGGTTTAAAGTTATATACAGGTTTGGAAGTCCTTAACTTTTTTTTAACCCTTTTTTTATTTCTGTCACTGACTTAGTTTTGTTTCAAAGTGATGGCATGGGTTCAGGACTCAATATCTACCTTCACCACAGCAGAAAACATATTTTTTAACTTTTTCTTTCAGATCATCACTTGAGACTGTATTTGAACAGCCTTAAATCACACCTAGGTCCCTGTCCCTAGTATTTGCTACAGGGTGGCTCTAAAAGTTTGGTGGCCCAGGCATTAGGCTAAGGCAGGCTTTAGGCTGTTGGATTATGGCTTCTGGTTTCCATGACAGACCTGTGGCAGTGTGAGGAGAAGACGGAAGGTCTTCTTAGCACAGCAAAAAGGTATGAGTAAAATTCAGTAAAATACAATGCAGCCGAAACAAATGGTGCACTGTGTATTTAATCCTTAACTGGGACAGAAACCTACACGGCCTTGTCTCTGAAAATGATGGCAAGTAATGTTTTGAGCACATGTGATACTTTTCATTTGGAAATCTCAGCTCCTTTAGGAAAGTGATGAGATAAATGTTACTTGACTGCTTTGACTCTTGGTCTAACTAAACAGGGAGATTGCTGTGGTCTGATGGATAGGACCTGCATCTAACTCCTTAGCAAGCAGCTAACTCCATTCCTGGCTGTGCTGCAAATTCCCTATGTAACCTCTGGCAAACTTTCTCTTCCTCTGCTCCTTCCTTTGGAAAATTACTCTGAATTCAGGGGGGCATTTTGTTGGGGGAATGCAGGATGAGGAGTCACTTTACCAGATTTGGAGTCTCTTTTGCCTTTTGAAGGTTAGCCAGTTCAGTTCTGAGATCAACAATCCTTTCCAGTTCTTAAGAGAATTCTCTCTTTTTCCAGTGATGTAAATTTTGTTTACATTTTATGCTTTCTACTTTTAAAAACCTCCCTGGTCTGTCTTTGTTCCCAATTTTGTAGTCCAAAAGATCTTTATTAGATATACAGAAGGGATCCAAGTATGTATTAAAAGCAATTAGAAGAACATTTCATTTTAAATATGCCTGTTGCAAATATTCAGAAAACATTCAAGTGGTCAGTGATCTTGCACGGAGTGTGGGAGTGGACACTTCTCTGATTTTTAAGTTATGGAAATGATTACTTTCTCTATAACTGCGAGGGAGAAACCGACAGCCGAGGCACCTGGAAGAGCAGGGTGACAACTCTGGTAGTGCAGCTCTGAAGCAGAGGTTCCTGACTCTTATTCAAAAGAAGAGCCCTGTCAAGTGCTGATGGTCTGCAGAAGGATGCATGCAGACTGAATGGTGAGGTGCCTGCTAAGGCCATAATCAGGCAGACTAAATCCCACCAGTGCCTGTGCCTAATTTTTCCTGTCGGCTGTTTTTCAGTGTTCCCATCTTTAGCTTAGCACAGTCCTCTGAACCATACTTCAGAGACCTTCCGAGGTGTTTGGCTTTTGCCACTAAGCTAGTGTAAGGACTTAAGTGACCGTCTGAATGTGGTCCTTAGGGCTTAGTCATGCTCTCACGAAATGATGTCAAATCCTTCACTGGAAGCTGAAGTGGACTCTGGTCTGTCCATACAATAGTTATTATTAGTTAAAATTTACAACATTGTAAACTCTTGATTGAGATTTCTGATAAATTCTATTCTTTAGATAGACAATTCCACCACTGGCTAAACATATTTCTAGATTTCTGGATGTGCTCTGGAAATTTCAGCCATTTCTCCACTAGCATAACACTCTTTGAGGGGATCTAATTATGCAGAAAGCTCGAAACCGCTGTAACAAGCTGCATTTTGCTGTTTCCATTCTTCAGGAAAAATGAACAAAAATACAATTTAATGAGCAAAACATTTATTTTGGTACAGGTTTCTTCCTGCTGCTTAATCCTCTTTCCTTCTGCTTTTTTCTAGAGTGCATGGTTTTTCACATTGGCAGAATGTGTGTCAACAGGAGCTGAATATGTATTTCATCTTAAATTTGGTAGCAAGCACTAACTTACTGAACAACAATGCCTGCATGAAGGCTGAATTATATCAGCCCAGTAAGGACTTAAAATAAGGTACTTTCTGACTTCCTTGAGCTGACTGGGGCCTGCTATCCAATAAAGAGGATATGGCATTTTCTGAAGTAGTAATATTTCTGATATGACCCCTTTGTACAGAATCTACAACCCAGACTACAGCCTTGTGAAGGAGATGCAAAAACACCCTAATTAAAATACATTTTTGATGGTTTTTTTCTTTCTTTTGTTTGGTTTGTGGTTTTGTTTTGTTTGTTTTGGTTTTGGTTTGGTTGTGGGGGTTTTTTTCCCTTTTTATTTTTCCCATATAATAGTAATTGCTTGAGTACACTCATTGCTGTCACAGCGTTTCATGATGGTTAAAGTAACCTGTAGTATGAAATGAGTTGTCAATTCAGTGCTCTGAGACTTGTGCTAATTATGGTGGACCTGGAACTAAAATAAAGATACAAACTCAGTCTAATTGTTTAAAGCTTCATCACTTATATGGACAAGAGTGGCTCCCTTCCTGATGCCCATACAACATCATGTTCCTTTTTTCCCTGCAGGAAGCCTTCACTTTTTTTAGCAGAGAGCTGTTTGCAGCTGGGAGCAGTGCTGCATGTCTCAGAAATGCTCAGAAGTTTCAGCTAGTGCAGTATAGTCCTGTGACAGGCATTATATAACATCTGGATTTGAAATAGTTATGTACTCTGACCAGAAGAATCCCAGCTGAATCCAACTCTCCATCTTCATGGAGAGGCCCCTCACAAAGTTACTTTATCCACTTCAAGGTTCACCTGGACACACAGCTTCTGTGGTGCCAATTTATGAAACCTCATAACGTTTACTCCACTGCAGATTCTTCCTTCCAGCAATGAAAATAGCTCAGAGTGGCAGATAGCTTCTAAAAAGAAGTTTCTCCCAGTTTCTTCCTTTCTGCCCTCTAGTTGATACTGATGTCTGTCATCTTGGAGCTTCACCCTCCCACCAGTTAGTTACCAGTCCTGCTGCCACTTCAGCCTCATGTGGATTCTGAGTCCTAGTGTCACAGTCACTGAAAGGCAGAAAGAGAGGACCTTCCAGGGGCTCAAGAGTGGGGTGGGATCTGCAAATGAAACTCTACGAATGGTTTCAGGTTTGTAAGTTGTGACAGGGCTCTGAGCTAGAGGTCAAGGAGCAGGGAATGGAACATTTTTTCTCTGAGAGGCCAAGAAGTTGAGTCTGCTGCCTTTGCAAATATAGTTGTCCTCCTGCATGAATTGTTGAGTTTTAGCTTGGAAGGGTGAGCAATTGTGGTGAAAGTGCTTTGACCTTCACAAGCTTTTAAGCAGCACAGTTTTTGCTCATTCCTTCATTGGCCTTGATCTTTCCCAGATGAGTGGACATGCCCCAAGGCATAATTAGAGGTGGTCTGCAGAGAAGGAATACAGTCAAATAGAAAAGATATTCACAAAAAGTAACCAAGTTCTTGGTATTATTTAATAGTATCTTCCATTTCCTAAATGTGCCTTGATTTTTTAAAGCTTTAACATGATTAAAAATCTAGTAATTTAAAAACCCTGGCAGGTGTCTGTCTGCTTATTCAGGTGCTTAATTACCTCTAAAAACTCTTCATCAGAGCGTTCTTTCCATACAGATTTTGGGGCAATTTCTACCGTGTTGGAACTGTCAGTAGCTATTGTTTTGATGTCACCTGTATGAGAAGGCTATGTCTGCTGCTCATAACTGCCAGGTAACCTTTCAGAAAGCCTAAGTAAGACAAAGAAAAGTAATGATATATGGTTAAAACATGGCTACAGTATTGCTGGTAATGTAGGTGACCAAATGCAAGGTGACCAAAATGTAAGATGCCTATTTTTCCTACAGAGACTCCTCCGTTGGGGTAGGAATGAAGCCAACTAATATGACAAGTGAAACTTTGTGGTTCTGGAATTTCTAGCAGACTTATGGCTCACATGTGTATTTCATGTGGAAGCATGTCATGAGCCTGTACTTGCTGATCTTGTATGCAGCTGTTAAACAAAAGTATGTTGAAGAAAGCTTGCATGCAAATCTCTTTTCTATGTGTGCCAAACAGAGGTGGTTTTTTTTTTTTCAGTCCAGGAGATGTTAATTATTGGGGCTGGGCAAGGAAGTACTTTCAGCAAAGGACTTTTGCTCTGAGGAATGGGAGGTTTTCCCACTTAGGAAGAAATTATTTTTAATATGTTGGTTAATCTAGAGTTTATAGGGCAATTTGTACTTTATATTATTGCTAACTAGCATAAAGCTGCTATCAGAAATCTAGGCACCAGCAAAAAAACCCCAAACAAACAAACAAAAAAAAACCCAGCAAAAAAAAGGGAGGGTAAAAGTTTTGTAAGGTGTGTTGGAGTTTTGCTTGCATATAGCAGTTTGGTAGGGCAAAAAGAGGTAATAACAGGATGGTTAGCAGAAGAGGAAGACTTCAAGCTTTAAATGATGTACCCTCTTTTTAATTGTTGTAATGTGCTTTTATTACCTGAAGTTTAACATGCTGGTCATGAACTGATATTTTACTTTCTACTTGTAAACTTGTGCTTTTCTCCATCATCAACATTTGTCAGAAGTGAATCATTCAAAACTGCAAAGACACATTCAGACATTGACATTTATTGCTTAATTTGCTTATATGGAATCTCTGATCCTTGATGTGATATAGATTATATCCAGAATTGCAAATGAAGTATCCAAGAGACTGCCAGAGTTTCTGTCTCTGCACAGCTTCAGACCACCAGTGTGGCCTGTACCCCTGAACTCTTAAGAGTGAAAACATGAATCCTGTCAGATGGAAATAAAGTACTAGACTTGTAATGAAGTAGTTTGTACTTCAAGATTTTTTTGCTGATCATGCAGAAATGGTCCCAAAAAATTAAATAAATATGGGAATAGGACACTCTCATAATAGGGATCATGCTTTTTCTTTGAGCTTCTGCAAAAGTCAGCAAGCACTTGGAGACTGGAACTATTCCTGGTCCATGACTGTTTGATTTCAAGGAGAGAAGGTGACATTTTGTAACCACCTTTAAAAACATGTGCACTTACAACAGCTTCAAATGGTGATAGAAGTGTTGAGAAGCTGTTTTTATAGGTAATTGAGGTGGGAAATCAGAAATAATGGATAAGGAAGAATACACCAGTAGAATTGGTAATTTGGTGACCTTCCTTAAACAATAAATAACCTATCCTAATAATTTTGAGCTGTTATCCTAGGTAAAAATCAAAAGGATTCTTCCTTGATCTGTTGAACATTGAGAAGATTTAGTTTCCTATGTTAAATTCTTCCACAGCTTCTCACCTGCAAGATTTTCCTGCTTTTTGAAGTCAAGAGATAAACATAATTCAGGAGTGACTCAGCTGTGCTAATCAGGCAGATGGATTAAGATACATTTCTCTCAGTCAACAGATATGACCATCTGTTTTTATGTGGAGTTAATTTTAAGAAGTCTTACTTAAGAAAACAGAAAGAAGAACTCAACTTTAGTCCATGACATTTCCTTCCTTCTCCCCCTAAATTTGTACTATATAAACACTCCCTGAAATTATTGCTTGGAGTGACTTTGAATGGGTTCTCAACCTTTGATAAATTGCTCTCAGGTTTTATTTCTGAGGAGTTTGCACAATTAAAGAAAAAAGATATTCCCAGGGGGTTCCCTAGGAAGATCTGTCTGTCTTGTTATGGGATAAATTTCTTGTGCTGTCACAACATGAAATAAGGGGCTCCCCTAACAAATATAAAAGTTATGTGACAACCCTTCTATTTTTAGATGATTTAAATCAGTGAAGAGGGAAAAACATTTGTTTCCAAGACTGTAATTTTCCAGATGACACCATTTTATTGCACGGTGCCATACCATGAGAAAGAGCATTCTTGCGGCTTTTGAACTGGAAATCCTGTAAGAATGCTATTTCTGGCATTTATTTGCTGTGAAGCCAGGCACACATGGAGAGCAGACAGACTGACCAGATACAGTTTGTGGTATTAAGGCATTCAGAAAAGTCCCTGGTGCGCAGCCCTTTTCCAGTATACGAAGTGTTGAGTGAAGTTGAAAAATTATCAATGAAGATCAAACCTGAAAGCCATGATCTGATCAGACTGCCAGACTTTCACACTATTAATAGATTCCTTCCTCTTGCAAAAACGCCCTTTTTCAAATTCAGCTTTTCTCTCTTCATACATTGATACTTACAAAATTATTATTGGTAGTGAACAAAATTTGGATACAAAATGGGAGTGAAGGTTTAAAGTACATTTCAATGAAGAACCAAATGTGGTCACTCCAGTTTAACTGGGAAGATATTTTTTAATGTACCTGAGTAATATATGTGAGCATGGAAAAAAAGAAATAAAGTTGATTGAAGAATGAACCCAAGAGTAGACAGCTTAGACTCATTCTTTGGTAATCTTTTGAAGTCAGTTAATTCAGTATGGCTATCCATGTAAGGAGAGGTTTTGCATGGGTGCTTATGGGAGCAGCCCTCTACAGGTTAAGAATTTGTATCTTCAGATACTTTCTTTATTCAGTTCAATAGAGTAGTCTGGATTATTCCTTTTTCAAAAAAAAAAAAAAAAGTTTATTCTCTTTTTTTTTTTTTCTTGAATATACTTGCGTCTCTCCACAGCGTCTCTCATAGGAACTGCTCTGAAATGATAGTCTGCCTGAACAGAGCAAAACCCCTAATAAATATGGTGCATTCCTCTTTAAAAACTATATTTATTTAGTAAGTTTAGAAACCACTCTGAGGTTAGGTTACAGCTATTGGGATTAGAGGGCGTCTCGTGGGCAGTTCAGACATCGAGCTATAGGTCCGTGGAGTGAAGCTGAGCTGTTTCTAGCCTGATGTCTGAATTATGAATTAGGTTCATTCTAATTCCAATGGGGTAAACCTCAGAGCAGTTTATATACTTATGGCTAAGTGCTTCTAAAATACAGGCTATTTATTTAAAACATACATGTAAAATATAATATCTAAAAAAGATATCTGGCCTAGTGATGCTGGAGCACAGCAGCTCTGCCAATTAAAATCTGAATTCCAAGTTTGGAGCCTTTCAGAAGGGTATGGCACATCTGGCTTCGTGCCACATGCTTCTACTCCCAGCTAGGCCAGATCCCCGCTTGGGCGGCTCAGGGTGAACCGGGACAGCCACAAGACTAAATTAATTTGCCTCAGCCCAAGGCACTTGCCTCTTCCTCATCCATGCCTGTCATGCCAAGGCTGGGAGAACTTTGGGTCATAGTGCCCTCCCTTAGCAACTTAGGAAAGTTCCTTAGGCCAGGAATACTCTGCAGGGTTGGCTTCTCTCACTTTCTCTCACTGGAGCTGTGCAAAGGAGCACAAATCTACTTTTTAGCCTGATTGGATATTTGGGGGGTAGAATAGAGCTGGAGGGTTGGGCAGAAAGCACAAGATTTATGAATAACATCAGCAGCTAGTTTCATCTGGAGCCACCCTGGTCTCTGAGCTCATTCTAGAAGCACTGCCAGCTGGTGAACCTCTCACCTTAATCATCTGTCGTTGACCCCTGCTGCTAGCAGGCAGGTAGCTGTGCCAAGCTGCAGTCTACGGCTGGCTTTTCCACAGGACACTTCTGACTCGCTGCCTTGTAGGGAAGAGCAGCGAGTGGGGCTTTCTGCAGGAGGCTAAGCCATCCCTTCCTCTCTTCATTTTGCTTAGGCTACCAGAGAATGTACAGCAGAGACAGCATCTGCTGTCCTTTTCCTGGGGTGGGAATGGAACAGAAACTATCTGCTATTTTAGGACAGATGAGGTGTATCCAGCACTATACAAAAAAAATGACTCAGTTTACACTCTGGTTCTTTCTTCCCTCCTCACCACCCTCCTTCAATTTCCATTCCAGGAAATAAATGGGACAAAATACCTCTCAAGTAAGTACTTCTACCTTGGCATTGAGTGAGTTGTACAGAAATCTTTGGGAAACTACCATTGCCAGCTTTGGTCAGAAGGTGAAGATGTGTTGCAGGTGTACAGTGGACACAAAGGGTAGGGTTTTTTGGGTGCTGAAGAACTGTCACCGGGCTGAAGGAGTGCATAATTAATTCACATGGGGATCCTGGGGCCAAAGATCACTTTATACACATCTGTAGGAGCTGGCAAAACTAAATGTCACAAGTCAGCTAGTGGGAGTTAAAAACTGAAAATGGACAAACCCCGGTGCCAGTGTTTTCTGCTTTCAAAGAAACTAAACCTTGCCATTTTATGTGGCAGCAGAATGCTTACTCATAGTTCCTGGATGCCTGAGGCTGACCATGCGGCACTAAATATGTGTGAGTGTAATAAGAATATTGGAATAATCCCTCTCCCTCGGCTGCCTAAATCCATTCAGAGACACTTGGGAGTCAATAACTGAATGCTGGACTGAGCTGCACTCAATGCAGGAACAAGAAGTGGAGTGCTTTCTGTGGACATTTGGGATGTCAGCAAATTCCTCACATCCTTGATAAGCATGGAGGTGACTGATGAAGGGCTTTGGAAAGTGAGATAAATGCAATGAAATATCTCAATAGTGATCTCCATGTAGCCCTGCTTCTGCCCTTTGGTCCTCAATTCTATCATCCCTCTCTGGGCATTGTCTAGATTATCAACAATGTTTTGCTGGGCTGTAGCATTCAGCTGGGTGGGTAATAAAAGCAAGATAATGCTAAAGCCTTTTATTCAGATTCACTCGAAGAGCAGGGGAAGGATTGCATTTAACACTTCCTGACTTCTTGTGTGCTCTCTAAGGAGAGTATTTAGGCACTAAGGTTTGGTCAGATGAATGTGTCTCTTTGTTTCACTTCGTTCTGATAGGCTACTCAGCTGTCCTCAGAGCTATCTGGATTAGCATCTGGGTTGCTTTGGAGGAGGTGGAGCAGGTTCTTGAGGAATGACACTACAGAACAGACAGAGTGGCTTGTTAAGGGCTCAGGTGCTGTGACTGCAATCTGTTAGAACCAGATACATGCCTGGAATGTTATTTTCTTTGCTGATGACCGATACATACAGCCAGGGAAAAAAAATACGGAGAAGTGTCAGAGGAGAATATGCATCAGTCAGTAAAGCAGAACTGCAGGAAGAAAAAATAAAAATCCTGTTGTAATAGACCAAGTCCCTATCAAGTGACAACAGCAGTTTATTTTCCCCAAGAAAATGTAATGGTTATACTTGGACATAATCCTACCCTCAAGTGTTTTAATTCTGATGGCACTTCTTATTAAAGAGAGCTGCCAAAATGGAAAAGTGCACACTTTAATGGAAACAATGTCATAAAGTTGACAGCATTTCTACAAGGTAGGTTGACACCTAAATTAGCTAAGAAAGCTTGAAATGAGAAGGAAAAAAAAAAAAAAAAATGAAGAGGAAAGAAAAAGACTTGCTATGAGTCAGTGTTTTTATTATTTGCTGAGTGTTTTGCAGTCTGTGTTTTCACAGCCAATTAAGATACAAAGGGTAAAAGGATTAGGTCTGGTTTGTTTTATTCTACCTGTTTGACTGGCTAATCAAGAAACCTCCAGGCCCAGGTGGGACTTCATACCCATATGTAATTTCTCTTTGCCTCCATGTTTTACTTGAAAATGTACTTTGTTAAACTCACAGCTCATTCTATAACCTTGAAACAAAACCAACAAATGCAATGGATTCTAGCTTCCATGTGTCTTGGTCTCTTGCTGTTGATACTGTAGGCATTGCTTAGCTTCCCAGGATAGAGAATGTGCTAATAACACAAATTTATTCCATGCAGATAGCCAAAAATCACATATAGATGTCTATATATGGAATGGCAGTATGGCCAGACTTGCTTGTGTGTTTCCTTAAATTCATTTGTAAGGAGATTTTTTTGTTGTTGTTAAGGAAATATTTTCAGGCTATTAAAACCACCCAGCAGGCTAATGAGACCTTCAATGTGTTTCTATGTGTTTCCCAGGATATTCTCTCAACCTGTTGTGTAACTTCAGGAGCACCTGAGGGGGAAAAAAAAAAAA
>VWZY01006931.1:50774-61845 GCA_013399075.1 Chloroceryle aenea
AAAAAAAGCATGCTTTAAAGAGGCACAGTTCCTTTTTTGCTGTCTTCTTGCTCGTGATAGAGAAAATATTACTTTTGTTCTAGCCCACATTATCAGCAGATTACTTTGCTATGCCCCATGCAGAATATGTTGTGTCATAAAGAGAGCTGCTAATGTGCAGATTTAATTCTTCATTCATCAACTGACCTAAGTCAGTTAGGCTATGTCGTATTTCAAGTCTATGGATTTAATAAAACAAGAAACTTCAAGGTTGGAAATCATTCTGGAGGGTTCAGCTTAAGTTCCTGAAATGCAATTTCCTTCTCTAGTCATATTAGAATTTCTTTGCCTGCATGGTATAATGCATGGAGTAGGATTTGATTCTCCATCTTAAAGGAAGGAGGAGGATGTCGTGTTTAAGAACTAGAAAACATTCATATATATTAAACCAAACCAAACTAAAAACCAACAAAAACCCTGCAATAAAAAAAAAACAGAACCATGAGCATGTTGGTTGGAATGAGGTTCTCTCATGACATTCAGACTTTCAGTCTCCTCCATTCCAAAATTTAACATGACAGGTAGACCAAGATGATATAGTTTTGGGGTGAGGAATCTAAAATTGAAACCACCTCTATAAGAAAGAACAGAAAACCTCTCTGATATCTCTGTCAGCATGTCTAATACTTTGAGACAGTCCGGAAGACATTTCATAAAACAAGCTTCCATGGCTCATTGCTTTAGGTTGATTACTCATGTTTTCCCTTTGTAGTAATGTTTTTCTAAATGCATTTCATTCAACACAGTGTTTCTTTGGCAAAAAAAAAATGGCAGCTTTTGTTGAATAGCTAGCATTGCTTTGATGATTTCCACAGAATCACAGAACTGGAAAAGACCTTGAAGATCACTGCATCCAACCATCACCCATACCCCCCAAAAATACCCCAAACCTAGCAAAAAAACCCAGAACAGCAAACAAAAAAAAAATCACCAATAAACCCTCAGCATCCCACTAGAGCATGTCCTGAAGTGCTTCATCTACACATTTTTTTTTAATACCTCCAGGGATGGTGACTCCACACCTCCCTGGGCAGCCTATTCCAGTGCCTAACTAGTCTTTCAGTAAAGGAATTCTTCCTAACATCTGATCTAAACCTCCCCTGCTGCAACTTCAGGCCATTTCCTCCAGTCCTGTCATTAGTGAGAGAAGAGGCTGCACCCACCTCACTACAGCCTCGTTCCCAGTAGCTGTGGAGATAAGGTCTTCCCTCAACCTCTTTTTTCCAAACTAAGCAATCCCAATTTCCTCAGCCTCTCCTCACAGGACTTGTTCCCCAGACCTATCACCAGCTTGGTTGCCTTTCTCTGAACTCACTCCAGTGAGTTCATTATTACTTCAGTGCCTGTTTGCATAGCAGAGTCCTCTGCAGAGCTAACACAGACAGTTCCTTGTGTCAGAACTTTCAGAAGGTTGAGCTTTAGAAGTGCACAGCTTTCAACAGCAGAAAGGTGAGTGCTTCATCCTATAAGAGTGTTTGAGGTTCAAGAAAGGTTCTTTACTTGTTACAGTGGAGAGACCAAGTAAAAGTAAAAGACCTTATGAAGTATTTTCACACACATGTGCAGATACCTTGGGAGAGCAAATAGCTGTCTACTTAGGGCATCTGTGGATTTGCAGAGAATGATTTAGCAGAGACTTAAATCCAGGTTCCATATCCTAGCTGACAACCCCCATCAGTAGGCCATCATCTACACTGAAGTTATTTGTTCACCCTCTTGTGTGTCTCCTTCCTTGATCACAACAATGTAGCCCTTGGTTTTCTTCCTTCCCAGGCAGTCTCATCTCTGACACACAGTACAAGGTTTTCCGTGTTTATTTGCTGGGGTTTTTTTTTGCACAAGGAAGGAAAAGAAGTTCTACCAAGCTTTAAAACAGAGCAATTTTGATTTGTTTCAGGCTGCCCCCATGTCCCGAGTGTCTGGCTAGGACTAACACTGCGCTGGAGTTCTTTGTCCTGCTTTACTGAGACTTAGATACAGCTTATTCTGGATGCTTGCTGGCTGTGAGACTATCGGAAGATCTGTAGTTTAGTCCTTCTGTCATCGCAGAGCAGTCACACTTATTTAAATAAATATCTTTTGCAATGCAACAAGGTTTTGACCTGTGTTCCAGGTGAGTGTCAAATTACTGAAACTAAACTGTGCAGAAAATTCCATAAAAAATTTAGAAGTGATTTTGTAATACAAGGCTATTCTAAATTAGCATATTCTCAATAAGAATTCCGGTTTTACGGAGCTGTCATTTTTGACATTAAAATTTATGGTAAAAAAGATACTAATGGATGTTTGTGTTTTTCTGCAAACTCCTGTGAGGTGAATATCCTGAGCTGAGCAAAGAAGGAGAGGGAGTTGTACTGAAGAACTTGAAGTGCTGATTCTAAGTTTTTAAACCACATCTGCAATGCTTCTGCTTAGGCAAATAGAATCATAAATGTATGGATTTATGGAATGTTTTAGGTTGAAAGGGACCTTAAAGATCATCTAGTGTTATGTCCAGCTATATTGATTATTGTGGGAGCTGATTTGCCTCTGAAAGAAAAATACATTTATGATAGTATCATAAATTGTTTTTTATAGAGGGAATAAACTTCTGGATTTCAGGTGTTAATTAAAGTGAGGATTCTTCCAATGTATAACTATGCTCCCACTAAACTAAGAAGATTTCTCCGCAGACAAGGGTAAACCACTTCAGGACACCCAGCCTCACATTCCTTATCATTTCTCACATCCAAGACGGCTGGAACTTCAACTCTTACCTCCTTAGTTTAAGAACATCCTTGCCATTAGGAGCTCTTGCTTAAATGAACAGCTCTCATTCTACTAGGATGAGAGATGAGTTGTAATTAACTGGACACTTCCATTTATCTCTTCATGGTAAAATGAAGACTACTTGTTTAAAGCACTTGAAAGGCAGTACACTTTAAAGTGGCATCTAATCAACCTGTGGAATTTGTTGCTGTGGGACACAAAGGCAAACAGTTTGAGAGCCAGGGCAGGATTAGGCACTTGAATAGGAAAAATACCTGCAGTTAAATTGTGACGTGAAAGTATTATGAGGTTTATCAGTTCTTTTGCTTCTGGGCATAAACTGCCATCTCAGCTTGTGAAAGAACTCATTTCTGCTCTCACTTATTGCTCTGAGCTGTTTCTGGGATGCTTTCATTGGGTGTGGGGCACCCGAGTGAGTTGGTGCCAGAGGGGAGGACAGCAAACCGGAACGGTCAATAGCCCTACTGTGAGGCAGGGGCTGCTCTGCTGGTTTTGATCCCCCTGCTTCTGAGGGATTCCACAGCCCATGTGGGAGGCAAGCAGCGCAGCCAGTGGGCTGCCTTATATTAAATCTTGTTAGCAGAAAATTGTCAAGGCTGGAAAGTGATTTATCATCCAGTCACTGAATGGCCACTTTTCCATACAAAATAGAAGCCCTCCATTATGTATGTGTGTCTTCTGACACATAATATATTAAAAGGAATTAATTGCTCTCACCATTTGGCCTGAAATCACACTTATCTGCACATTCTCTTTCTGTCTTTTTGCTAAAGAAAAGCTAGAAGATGTCTTGAACATTCCTGCCTTTTAAAAACTTTTTCCATAATGTCTCTTCACAGACAGAGATTAGACATATGCATGTTATGGCTAGAAGTAAATGCACAGGAATTAGCTACAGCAGCAGGTGTTTGGGGGATTGTTCACCTCGAGAATATTTGCACAACAGCATTTAAACAATTAGCTGTTTGCCCTCAAGGACTGGGGCTTATAATGGAACACTTTACAGCAAGGGTGGTTCTGACTAGAAATGGCACCAGTTAGATGAGGATTTTTGGTTTTGGACTTGAAGATTAAGATTAGAACTTTAAATGCCTGCTTGTACCAAGGTGGAACTTCGGATTTAGACTTCAAAATTGTGTTTTGGCTGCAGGATAGCAGAGAGATGGTACTGTTGATAAGGATGTTACATTAGAAAACAGGGTTAAGAGTGGCTCTCTTCAGGCAGAAACACAGTATCTTCAGATAGGCTTTCAGGACCATCTAATGGTCTTATCTCAGAGTTTAAAAAAAGGGAGAACATTCTGACTGTTTTGAATGATTAATGTAACTGTGAGTATTACTAAAAGGTCTGGCTGAACCCAAACAAAAGCACATGATGCTTTTCCTCCACTGGGCTTCAAGGAGACAGTTAAGGTATTGGATATGTTGATCCTGAAAAGCAGGATAAAGGGCTGAGGAATTTAAATGCTTCTAGATTTCTGCAAATTTCTGTACTCCATTCACAGCTCTACTCTTAAAGAGGGCAAGGTGTTGTATATGTCATGAAATAGGCTGTATTTCCCTCTTGATCTGGGTGTCTACATAAGGATGCTAGGTTCTTTCCTGTGTACTACTGGCTTCTTGAGTGGAGGCAGATGGACAAACACTAGCTACCTGCATGACAACTGCTATCTGGAAATTTAATATATGCGTCTATGAACCTTACCAATCACTTGAGACCATCCCTTGAAAAGGCTGTATGCTGAGCTGAGTTGAGCAATGGGGTAGAGCACTGCTAGATGACGAAAGGACAGTAATTCCCTCATGGTACAATCTCTGTTGACAACTTAGAGCAGTTAAGGCCTTGAGTGCACCAAAAGCCCTTAGGTGCCCTGCCCAGCTTTACCCAGGGCCTCCACTAGTGCAACCCCTGCCCATCATTCCACAGACTCTGTTAAGTTCAGTCCTGGTCCCACGGAGTGCCTGAGAGATGTTGGACATATGCCTGTCTCTTGCTGTCCTGAGTTGCTAACTGAATGTCCAGGATGGACACCGGACCTGTGCTGTAGCCCTGTTTCTGATCTGTCTCTGGTCTGAGCTACAGCATTGGTAGTCTTGTCTCTGTCTTCTGACTAGGTGACTTGACGTCCAGGATGGACCCCAGACCAAGTAGGTACCCTTGTCTCCAGCTCTGTCTCCATCTCTGTCTCCAGAGCCTGTTGTGATATTCAGTAAACATGGAATAATCCAAAGTACATCTGGCATTTGCTGTAGCTCTAAGGATATTACCTGGAATAGTCTAAGTCAGAGAGGAAGGAAGAGAGATTTGCTGTTGTGATTGTATACTGGTTAATGTACTGTTAATTAATTTACTTGTTTTGAACGACCCAGCAACATCTAGCTTCATTGTGCCTGTTCCTTTACCTCAGACCTGTAGCTAAGCAATACCCTACTTCTAGTTCTGGGCCAGAAGGGCAGCTATAAACTCTTTTCACAGAATGTACAACCTCCTTCTTCCTTCCTGTGGAATCTCCTGGGGCTTCACAGGGGTGGTGGAAAAAGGGAGGGAGAAGAGGAGGAAGGACAAGAGGAGCAGATATCCATTGCCAGCCATTCTCAATGGAGAAAATGGCTGTGATAGTAAATGGTGCATTTTATAGCAGAAAGGAAATACCTCCATCCCATGAGCTGTGGCTGCTTACGAGCACCCTGGTGAGGGTTCTGACTACCTGAGGAGCATGGGGTAGGTCCTGACTGTATTCAGCCAGATGAGAAGTCTGCAAGCTGGGAGGTGTTGTCACATGTGAAATACTTACAGGTGCTTCCTGCTGCCTGGCTCCAGCTCACACTCGATGTAAGGAGGCGAGAGATCTGTGAGCAGATGGTGTAGCTGTGTTTGGAAATTCTCAGGTGGCAGATCTCCCCTTAAAGATTGTCACAGCAAGCGTGGATCAGCACAGTGAGCTGAGTCCAGAGCTGTGGAAGACTGGCAACTATAACAGGCTGTACTTTTCTGACCTGGAATAAAGGACACAGGCAAGGAGTGGTGGCAGGCTTTTGTTTGTGGAATTTCTTGCCATTCTCATTTCATTATCTGAAATGCACTTTGAGCCTTGTCTTGAAATGAAATTTTTTGACACTCATTTGGAGGTATGACTAAGGAAGGGATGGTCTAATAGCTCTACAGGAAAGATTTGTGTCATGGTAGCTTTTATGAAATCTGGAGAAAAAAAAACGTTAATACCAGGGCTAGCAAAGCTTGTAAGCAGAGCTTTAACCCTTTTGCGAGGAAGAGCATTTTCTTTCATCCATCAGGGCTTTTTTTTTTTTTTCCCCGTCAGTTTTCTTCTTCATTCTATTTATAGCCTGTTCTAGTTTGATTTTTCTTGGCCATCAGACAAGTAAGCAAGTCTTTTCTCTGCTGATCTTGAGGTGGAGTTTGTTTATACATACACAAGCTCTGTAATTACATAGCAGTGTGATTCCCTGCAAAACACCCCCTAGCCTCCACTCCTCAAATTCATATAGGACTTCTTTTCTGCAAGACCAAACACACTTTTAGAGTTTCTAAACAAAGCTATTTTGTGTACATATGATTTTTCCTCCCATCAATGATTCCCTGACAAAAAAAGAAAAAGGAGAAGAAAAAGAAAACAAAAAACCCAGAAGACAGGGAAGCTGAGAAATCTTAGACTGAAGGGCAGATCACATTTCAAAACATTATGATCTAAAAATAACAATTCTGATTTCCCCTTCTCTCTCCTTCTCTCCCCCTTTCCCTTCTTCTCAATGTAATTCATTTTCTCGAAAGAAAATTCCCTTATTGGGAATGTATGAGCCATGTAACACTCCAGTGAGATTGATTTTACCTGCAAGATGCAGTTATGATTTACAAAACAGGGAACTGGGATAAGAGCAAGCCTGAGACTACTGTGACTTGTGCAACTTCATGTAATACTGTACGTCCACGCACACACACACATGTGTGCTAACAGGAGTAATAAGGATAGAATTCATATCCATTTCAGTTTATGTCAGGAATCAGATATTTTTATGGATTGCATATTAATTATTACATATTTTGGCTTAGTGGACTCACTTCTGTCTCTCAAAGGATACTCCTACTGAAGTGTCTGTATCTACCCTTCTTGTACGAAGATCAGAAGGTTTCAGTTGTGTGAATTAGATTGAAGGGTTTGGGTTGTTGGTTTGGTTTTGAGGGGTTGTTTTTTTAACTTTCATTGCTGTTTTCAAAAGCAAAGAAGAATTTTGCACCTTTTTGAGTGCCACTCTGCTGCAGGTAAAGAATGTAACAGCTTGTGAGAGTGCAGCTAGAGCCAATAATAATTTGACTGACATGTCTTGGCACTGAAATGCCTATTAAAACCCACTATGTCTTTTCAAGATGAAGATTTTAATGCTGGGCACTTGTTTGAGATGAAAATTCACTCTCCTTATAGATCCAAAGACCCTACATCCAAGAAAGATTCTCAGAAGGATCTAATATTTCTATTGATGATAGAATAAATCCTTCAGTGCCACAAAATTTCCAAGCCATGGAAGTTTCCAAGCCTAGTACATACTGCAAACATGTTTCCATATGTAACACACTGTACTTTTCCATACAGGATCCCAAAGATTCCTTGGAAAAATGCAGAAGACAGTTGACTATGATAACCTGGCAACAGTTTTAGGAAAAAATATGTTTATTCTCAATAATTTTTAGGAAATAGGGAAATCCTCAGTAGGGGTTGACTGAGGCTTCTAGGGATAACAAAAGGAACAAATATCTTCAGATATTTTATGGACATGATTTCTATGACAAATAAGCCAGCTCTGTTTGAAAAAGTTTAACAATATATATACTCTTGTTTCGTAGAAAGACAAGTTCTCTCATTTTATGTAAGATATGCATGCTTTTAAAGCCATTTCAAAGTAAAATCACTGGTATTCTTTCAATGGATTTGAGAGAGTTCCAGTAGGTGGGAGGTTAGCTCTCCTACCTCCACTGCCAGTAACCAGAAGAGGTTTTTTAAAGAGCTGTTTATTACGTGGTATGGTAGAAGAAAATTTTTCAGTACAGCCCCCTGTCTCCTGCAGCTTGCGGTGCTAACACAGGTTTGCGGTGCCTGCTGGAATCTGCCTAGATTTCAAGACAGAATTTTAAATATGCAATCTGTTTGTTTCCCTCTTCACTCACAATGCAATATAAGCTTGCATTATCATTTAGAAACTTCTGCACGTGTGAGACACCATGACATTTGTTAGACACAGGCTTCTGTGTTGACTTTCTGCAGAATTAAAGATACTTTTTCACAGAAGTTACTGTAAAAATAGAATAGTAGGGGTTGGAAGGGACCTCTGGAGATCATCGAGTCCAGCCCCCTGCCAATGCAGGAACACCTAGGGCATGCCACACAGGAACAGATCCAGGGTTGAGTCACCATCCCTGGATGTGTTTAAAAATCATTTGGATGTGGTGCTCAGGTACATCGTTTAGCAGTGGGTTGTTAGAGTTAAGGTAGTAGGGCTAGGTCGAGGTTGGACTCAATCATCTTGAAGGTCTTTTCCAACCTGAGCAATTCTGTGATTCTGTCTTGAAAGTCTCCAGGGCAGGAGACTCCACAACCTCTCTGGGCAGCTTGGGCCAGGCTCTGTCACTCTCACAGGGAAGAAGTTTTTCTAATGTTAAGGTGGAACTTCCTCTGTTCCAGCTTGTGACCATTACCTCTCCTTCCATCACAGGGTACCATTGAAAAGAGCCTGGCCCCTTCTTCTTGCCCCCCACCCTGCAGAGATTTGTAAACATTCATAAGATCCCCTCTTAGTCTTCCCTTTTCCAGCCTAAACAGCCCCAGGGCTCTCAGCCTTTCCTTGTAAGAGAGATGTTCCTATCCCTTCATCATCTTTGTAGCTCTCTGCTGGACTCTCTCCAGTATTTCCCCATCCCTCTTGAACTGAAGAGACCAGAACTGAACACACTACTCCAGCTGTGGTCTCAATAGTGCAGAGTAGAGGGGGAGGAGAACCTCGACCTGCTGGCCACACTCTTCTTTATGCACCTCGGGATACCATTGTCCCTCCTGGCTAATGGGAAGGCAAAACTCCTCTGTGTGTAGGCATAGGTATTACAAAGAGATTGATAACCCAAGTATTCTTACTGCTTTCATTATCTGGCTATAGTTTTTTCACTTGTAATTAAACATCATCATCCTAATGGTGAATTCAGGTTTCTGCAAGTGCTTTCCAATCCATTATCAGCAAGGATGAATAAATCAATTTAATCATAGCATCCACACCACCACCACTACATGTATCAGATTCCAGAGAGATGCAGAAATTTGTGGCAAGATCTTCCCTTCCTGGAACACTCTCTGCTACAAACCTCTTGAAACAGATGAAATGGTGCTACAGTGAACAGTCAGATCCTTGTAGATCATACAGTTTTTGTTCTAGTTGCACTCTGTCATTTCTGTATGTTTATGCCACAAGCAAATATATTTTTTTCCTAAAGCAATAATAATAACTTTTGAAATTCATTATGCTTAAACAAGCCTCCCCGAGGAAAATATTGTCTTCATTTTCCTTTCCAACACAAAATTTAACAAAGATATACAAACAGATATGTATACTGTATGCTGCGCAGATTTATTTGGATTAGAAATCTTGCTTGTTAGGCATGTAGTTTTTAAAATACTTGTTTGAATGAGCAGAAAGTACATTTTTATAAGGAAAAGAGGAAAATGTAGTACAATGAAAGTTAGGCTAATTTAGGAATAAAAGTTATAAGGTGCCACAGATAATACAAAGATTACTTCTTTCAAAGAAGTCAGGCCACATTGCTCCTAAAACAACATAGCTTCATTCCTGTTCTGTCCTTGTGGAGGTTTGGGGGGTCTCAGCTGTTCCAGCTCAGCAACCCCACGCTGTGATTATAACTGTCCTACTGAGATTCCTTTGTCAGGTTCACAGGACAGGTGAGAATACATCCTGCTGTATCTTTTTAGGAATGGTGCTAGAAACCCATCAGCAGAATGTTGTTCTGCTGCATTTCCACTGCATGACCACTTTTTTCCATTGGTGATTGTTCCATGGTTGGTTTGGGAACCATCACTGAGGTTTGACTGGTGTGAATGAGAGAAAAACTTGGGCTTCATCGTGCATGAAACTCCAGTTACCTCCCATTTAACATTATGACAAAGTTAGTAGAAGTTGTGTAGGTCTTCAGCGCTGTAAGATTTTGCTTCAGGTATGAATGGGCAAACTCATCCAGATGTACCTGGCTGCAGTATCAAAACCTGCTCACTTTACAGTCAGGATCAAATCAGTGTAGTTAATGATGCCTACAGCAGCCCATCTATCCCATTTGAAGCTAGACAACTAAAATGGGTCTCTAAAACTGCCACTTTCTCTTCACTGTTTATCAAGGGAGCACAAAGTGACTCATTTGGATATAGAATGAAATCTACTGTGTAAAGATTGAAAGTGAGGGGACACGAGCCCCATCTAAACTCTGATGCTATTGATAGGCGCAGTGAGTATTAGTTATAAGACTCTTCTTCTGTGTCTCTCCCTAATATAGTGCATATGCTATCAAAAATAGTTGATAGCATTCATCGTGACAGCTGATGTTGATTTGACTTCTTCCATTAAATAAATCACTCATTTGCAATTTGTTTTTAGATTGTCTAGATTACATGTACTTAAAGTCCTTTGGGGATATTAATTCTGTATTTCATTTGTGACAAGGAAAAAGGCAGACACGTTGAGCATATGAAGATGCAAAAAGGAAACCTGAAACACAGTCAGACACCCTAAGAAACCAGGTAACACAGATGCATAAACTTATCTTCGGTGACAGGGTCTGTATCCTAAAGGAACAGTAGAAATATTCATGTGGCAGTTCTAGTGCTGCTACTGAGATGGAGCAGCTACAGAGTTTTTTGGTGTTCACTTTGCTTTCCTGATGAGACAGAAAGAACATGTATACTTCTGATAAAATCAGACGGTGGGGGAAGACTCTCTCAAGAAAACAGTTTTAGGATCAGAAATACTTAATGACACTCACCAAATGACAGCCCCCATGCAAACCTTTACCTTTGCTTAAACACCTGCTGGTTATTCAGACATGAACTATATCCTGGGTGCTGAGTTATTCTCAGTGTCATTTCTGTGGTTTCAAAAATTTCACCTTTCCTGCAGCAGTGTCTGCTAGACACTGGAGCACATCATCTCCCCGCTGTCTCTCCAGAGACCTACCTCTCTTTAGGAAAAAAAAAAAAAA
>VWZY01006931.1:68722-81965 GCA_013399075.1 Chloroceryle aenea
TGTGTAACCACAGTGTTGTTGCTGAGCTCCTGCTCTCTATTAGCCTCCCGTGCAGTGTAGGGTTTAACTTGGCAGAACTCAAGGTTTTCAGAGAAATTGGTTCAGCTCTTTAACCATCACGTTTACCAGCCCACATGCAAAATCCCTAAATATCAAAAGTCACGGATACTTTGAAAGCACATGAAAATCCATGACTCACATGACAGCTGTGACAAAAATGCAGTTTTTCTTATTGCCCTTTTTATGGTCTTTCAGGCAGTTTCCAGTCTGACAGCATAGAAGTTCAAGTCTATTTTCAAATAAATGACTAAAGTTTAATAGCCATTCTTTTAAATCATTGCTAAAACACAGAGTTTTCACTGTGTTCATCTAGCTCTTTTCAAGCACAGTATTAAAATATTCTATTAAAAAAAATAGTTTGTTGCCTGAAAATACTTCCTTTTTATAGTTATTATATATGTTTGTGTTTTTAAGAGTTCTTTTTGCACATCTGCTACTCAGGCATTTATACATATACAATTTCACACTCTTTCTTTTAAATACATTAATATGAATGTCAGACACTGATAAAAATCTTCATTATGTGACAGTCCATTAAAAGAAAATTGCAAGGACTATCAACATTTGTAAAAAGCTGAAGAATATGTTGGTTCATTAACAAACTCTACAGGTTTTGAGATCTCACCCAGTTCTTGAATGGTCACTTTAATTTGGCATAAATCTATGCAGCCAAAAAGAGGTATCTCTTCTGTCATCCCCTTGGCTACTGAATTTTTCTGCCTCTCCTGGTCTGGCACTTGCATGCCTGACAAGGAACATTGTTTGGAGCATAATCTGAGCCTGACAAGGCCAGGTTCGTCTGTCACCTGGGAAGGGGATGAAGGCAGGAAGCGAAGGCTTCCTAATACATGCTGAACTGAGGGGCTATAGCTGTGGGCCACTGCCTTATCTTCTCCATGACTTCTTCCAACTGTTCCTAAATGCTCATCAGGGAAGAGAAAGGAGTGTTGACCTCTCAGGAGTTTTATCAGCCACAGGAAAGCAAGGACTGTGAGAAAGAGGAGGCCTGTCCAGACACCAGAGCTAATTTAGGACCTAGCAGGAGAAGAGCGAGACCGCTGCTGCTGTCAGCTCCTCAAACTGAACTGTAGTGTCTCACAAAGAAAGGATGAAACATGGCTCCTGGTAGCAACTCCAAATCTTTCCACCTGTGTCATCTCCAGCTTTGTCTAACAGCCTTTGTTTTGAACTCCTCACCTGGGAGCAGCGACACAACCAGACCTTACCAGGCAGCACTGGTTAGATGTACTGGGCATTCAGTGCAGCCCAAAGCATTGGAGAAGCCTCCCTAAGCTCACACAAACACATACATTAAAAAAATTACAACATTGGTGGTCAAATGAAAGCCTACCTGCTCTGATGAAATAGATTTTCTGGGAGGGAGGGAGGGAGAATCATCCAAGCCCACAGAGGACTGAATTACTCTGTTGAGCTCAGTCTTAAAAATAATAGCAATCATCCCCTGCCTCTGAACACAGGCCAGTTAACAGTATCTCACAAGTAGGGGCAGAAGAGGCAGTTATGACAATGGAGGCATGAAACGTTGGCTACAACGAGCTTTCAGCAAGGCAAGTGACAGAATCCATCTAGGTGAATGGACTGATTAAAACGGGATGGTCAAGAAAGCACAAACACTTTAAGGGGAAAGACTTGACATCAGCGGATACTTAGCCACAAACAAACTAGAGTCATACTTCTTACTCCTGATTCATCTATGGGCCTCTAAATGCTGAGGATGCTTTTCTGAGTATTTGCAGTTTCATTACAGGCTGAAACTGTGTTTCCTGACTGTTAATTGGCAACTGCCTTCCTTTCCTTTCTTTTCCTTTTCCTTTTCCTTTTCCTTTTCCTTTTCCTTTTCCTTTTCCTTTTCCTTTTCCTTTTCCTTTTCCTTTCCCCTTTCCTTTCCTTTCCTTCCTTCTTCCCTTTTTTGCCTCCAGTAGTAATACTTCTTAACTTACCATTTCAAAATATCTTTACTTCCTTTTTTGGATTGCTGTAGTTTTATTTCTCTTAAGAATTTCCCCCTCTCTCATTTTGTGTCTTGGTGAAAAGTTCGTACTGCAAGAGAAATGAAGACAATTTTTCTGTTTCCATTACAATGTATTTTAGAATCACATCTTTGAGCGATCCCTCTTGACAACCTGTTGGCTGGTTTCTGGTTTTGACTTCTTTTTTGGAGAAATTGTAACCTGTTGGGTCTTAATTATAATGACTCCAAGATTCTCCAGCTGCCTTGGATTTTACTATTTCCTCTTGCTATATTTCTTCCACTACCCCACCTCTTCTTTGCCTCCAACTCTTCTGCTTTTCTGATGAGCTGAATTAAAACTTTCGCTAGCAGAAATTATGGCGTGCAGCTGTGCACACCATTTGCTGATTCCAGCTTCTTTCCCTGTGTTTATGCTTTCCACACAGATTGTTGCTGCCACTGGAAAAACAAATTAAATAAAACTGGCACCCAGCTTACTGGTGAGACTAGCAGTAAACAGGCTGGGGAATGTTGGATCTGTGTGATAGCCTTAAGAAAATAAAATTAAATAGAAAGTCCAGCTGCAATGAACCATGTAGCCCAAATGCCTAGAAAGTATCATCCCCCCAAAGGGGGATGACTGCGGGTTGATTTTTCTTGGGCCTAATAACCTTTGGTGTCTTTCTCAACTAACAGGTTGACTTGGAGGCGCTGGGAAGGAGAACTTGCTCTTTCTAAAAGGTCAAAATTTCTATTAAAACCTGTGTTTCTATTCTCCTATTCTTAGCAAACCATTTTGCTTGTGTTTTAGTGAAAGAGTATAGAGAATAAGGGGAAATATTCCCTACTCTGTGTTAAGATACATATATGGGTCTGCAGAGATATTTTAAGTCTGGAACTTAACGGGCAAAGTGTTGGGTATCTTCCAATGTGTGTCACCAGCTGCATGTGAATATGCATCCCTGAAATGCTAGCATTTGGCAGCCATCAGGATCTGCAAATATTAAAGTATTCATTCTTGGATCTACCTATATGTTTATAACTTGCCTCCCCCAACTATGTGTGAGAGTCCAAAACCAAAGAATCCCCAAATACCCTTTATATGCTCTCTGGCTCTCACTCCCACACACACTCGTACGTGCATGTGCATGCATGCATAGTTATTAGTCAAAAATACACGCAGATATACACAAAAAACAAGGCATAAAGGAAAGCTGTGCTTGAAGTCATTGCAAGATGTGGCATTTGCAGCTTCATTTTCATTCTTTTCTTTGACAGCAGATATTTCACTTTTCTTCTGCTTTTATACAGTGTTCTGTGCTGAAGGTGAAGTTACCAGAAACTTGTGGAGGGCAACAGGGTGGATTAAGGGCATCCAGCAATTGGTCTGAGAGGGGGACTAGGGGCAGAAAGGAATATGCAAACTAAAGAAGGGGCTTTTAAAGGAAAAACAAAACAAAATGAAAAACCCACAGCTTATGTAGGTTTTTGGCTTCTTATTCCAAATGAAGTTGCAAACCTCTTCTCCTGTGGGCCCAGCCAAATGTTTTCAGCCATTGCAAGTGATAATTGCTGTGCATACCTCTGTCACAGAGGCAGCAGGCATTGCTGGAGAAACAGGGGGTTTAACAGCTGCTGGGGGGAAGGGTGGAAAAAGCAGAAAGTGACCCCCTACATTTGAAAGGCATGATGTTTCTTGCCTTGCCCCCCTCAGCCCACCGTGCTTCCTTCCCTCCCTCCTACACACATTAATAAAGCGAATAAGGATTTCAAGCTATGCAGTTCTTGGAAGTAGGTTGGAGAGCCAGCAGTTCTGTAACCCATGTGTGATTATCCTTTTAGGAACAAGTCCCATGCACCATGTACAGGGCTGGGACACAAAAGCTTCACTGCCAGCCAGGGCAGAGGCAAAGCATCTGCAATCTTTGGTTGAAGTTCCCTTGGTTCTGGGAAACAGTATTTCTGAAAGGAAAATGGTTTTATATATGTAAATTGTGTTACAACTTTGTCTTTTACAAAAGCTCCTATTCAGCCCAGAGCAGAGCTGGGAGGCTCTGAGCAGGGCAGGACACTCCACAGTTAGGTTGAAGATGGTAAACATGTAAATGTGATAAAAGCAGGAGATTCTTTGGAGGAAAACCTGGTCAGAATTCAAGGTTTTGATGTGGAAACAAGCCTCCTCTCCTGCCTTGCTGCTGCTGCCAGTGCCTCCAGTCTGCAGTAAAGTCAGACTAGAGATGCAGTCTCTTCTCTCGCCCTTTCAGCCCCTGCTGCCACCACTGCCTCAAACTGGTGGCTGGTGCATTAGAGGTCCTGCTTTCATCACTCTCCTTTTCTGTCACAGTGACCTCCAGTGGTTCTCTTCATTTATGTCCTGCATGCTGTGTCCTAAAGAACTTGGGCTATTTTATTTTTTTTTTTAATAACCACAGAGCAAAACCTGTTGAAGGGAAGAAATCAAAATCAGAGCACATCAGTTTTTTACTCAAATTATTATTGCTGCCTGTATGGACAGTGGATTCCTCCTCACTGAACATGCAGGAAAAGCATGCATCTGTGAGACTGGTGAAATAATTAGCTGATGAAACAGTACCATTATTTGTGACTATTAAATGAATGACTAAAACTGTTCTGAGATCTGCCAGAATGTTCACATAGAAAAATCAGGCTGCTCATGGGGAGGGAGGGGGAGAGAAGCTTGGAAAAACTGATTTGCACAAGTTTGAAGCAGGTCAGGGAAGACTGGGGGAGGGGAAGTGACTAACTTCATCTCTGAGGTGGTCTCACTTTCAAGAACTTTGTGAGCCCTTCTTTCTGGAAGTGGTGTTCTTTATACATTCAGACTTGGCTGGCAGCGGTCACCTTGCTTGGCCTTCCCTTATTTAAAGAAACAGCTGCATATGTCAGTGTTTTTGTTGCTATTACTTTGTACCTCGTGCCAGAAACGCTGAAGCTATAAGCCTGCTCACCTTATATGTGCAGCTTATAAATCTGTACTCGAAAGAGAGCTGATGGAACAGTCCTGAGGGACAGGAATGAAAGAGAAGGGGATCAGAGGCTGGGACTGAGACACCTCTATAGACAAAGAAGAGAAAGATCATTATAGACTAGAAGAGGAATTGTGTTGAAAATGAGTCAAATACTGTCAAACTCCAAGAGGCCCTTGGGAATATTTTTAATGCAGGCAAAGCTACCAGTGAACTCAAGAGAATGTTTGCCTGACTATGGCTGTCTATGGCCCCAGAGCATCCCTGACCCTGCCTGCCCAGGCTGCCCCCAGAAAGCAGAAATCTGGATATTAAAGAAAATTAGCACAAATTAATTTATAGTCCATTGTTGAAAAAAAGTAATGGGAAAAATTTGTACATAAATATCATTTCTTGGAAGTGCTTGTGGTGTTCAATATTGTTCTGAGATAGCTATGCATCTTTGCTGTAAGATCTTCCTCATTCCTGCTACCCCTCTTTAGTGGCAGAAGGGCAAAAAATGGTGAAATGCAGGATGACTCCCAAGACTCCAGACTGAGCTCAGCCTCTGGTTTACATGCTAGCTACTAATACTTTTTTTTTTTTCTAGCTGGCTGAGGAGCCTGCCCTCAGAGAAGCTGAGCTGGCCTGTGTGCATGAGCTGCACGACTGAACGGGTGAGCACAACCTTCAGTCCAATATCTGATGCATGTGCACTGCTCCTAGGCATAGCTCCTGCTAACATCAACAAAAGCTCTGCAGGGTGTTTATAGTGCACCCAGACAAGCATTCCTTTCACAATACCTAACAGACATTGTACATACCACTGCAGATTGTTCCACAGGATCCTACCTAGTCTCTGTCAAATAAGGCCCCATTGCAGACTACTCTTTCCTAGCTTCACACCACTTGCCATTGTGCTCTCATTCTCTTAATGTGTTCAATTCACCCAGGGTGAACACACATTTTCCTGAGGTCTTTTATTCAGATAATTTTAATTAGATCCTTGTAGTGTTTTTTCATTATGCATGCATATGTTCTTACTACAATGCTGTTTAAATAATAACATGCACAGCAAACCGTCCATGTAAGCGTGTTCTAAATTTACTAACGATTTTGGATTGTGAGACTAACTCTTGTTATGTCTGTCTCTGTTGGTCTCTGGCTGCTGGTTTTTTTATAAGTGTAACTATTAATGGTCCCAGTGGGTTGGTCTTTGTCTGATAAAAATGTCTCTTAAATGGATGAAATATAAATGGCAGATCACCTGTCATTAGAGCTGCTCTTAACTCCAAGTATTTACCTCATGTCATCTTATAATTATCTGAACAACTCAAATACAGGCATAGTGATTCTGATATATTTATTTCAATTTTTCATTCTCCTGCCAATCCTGAGCCTCTGAAACTGAGCAAAGCTGAGAGCTCTAGATCTGCTTAGCCCTACAGAGTCCTGATGTGAGAGTAAATGCAATGGAAAAAATAAAAATAAATGAAGAAACAGTGTTGTGTAGCTTCATTTCATTAATGTAGATAGCATTTTCTGTATCCTATTTCATGATCTGGTGTTTCAAATGTAAAAAAATCTACTCTATCCTGTAAGGAACTTCCTGTAGCCATTGCACAATAGCTAGGTTACTTGAGAAGAACCCTTTTAAAGAACAGCCTTGCTGTATCTTCCACACTTAAAACCCCTCAAAGTTCTGCCAAGTTTTTATCCTGGTGCCAGTTCCTCACAGCATACCATTTGGAACTAACTTTGGTCCAAGCGATTGTCAGTAATGTTGTCCTCTCCTGCCCTCTTATACCGAGAGTTTGGCTTCAAATTTTCCCAACTTCTGGTGGTGGCTCTGCCCCCGTTCTTCCTCTGAGTAGACTGGCTTGGCAGAGTCTGTGCCTTGATGCTTTCGCTGTGTGTGACTGACAGAGTCCATATCCAGCGAACCTGGAGGACCCCTCTGTCATCGGTGCTTGCAATACTGAGCACTCAAGTATGTGAACAACCCTGCTGTGGTCAAGGAGACCTTGTAATCCTTGCTTATTGATTGATTGTAAGCAGTCGTGTGGGACTGATAGTGGTTTATTAGACTGAAACTACTTGGGGCTGTAAAGCAAACCTCTCAACCCAAGGTGCATTTAAGAAAACTTCTCAGTATAGTTAGTGAGTTACAAGGAGACTTTATCTCTTGTGATTTCACGTGTGAGTGGAATGTCATCTCTATACAATGAGAAGAGTTAGCATTATCCCCAAAAGCATGATAAGCACATTTGTCTTACAAAAAGTAAGCAAGTCTATGTGATTTCCTGTTAAACATCTCTTAGTTATTATTGGAACAGGAACTGGAACGATGCAAAAGATAGAAAGGAAAAGAATCTGTTTGCAGACACTTCTTGCCTGCTGGCTTTGAAAACTATAGACATACAGCAAAACACCAGTCTTCCCTGGTTTGTCTCAGAATTTCAAAATCAGGATGGTCTAAAAGCCTGACTGAGGAACTGGTTACTAACACCCCCAGTTGATGCGCTCCTCTGCACCCCAGCCCAGATGCAAGGAGCCTTGGGGCAGTTCGCATTTCATACCGAGGGTTCATCTGGATGCTGGATGGCACTACTGACAAAGAGGTTTAAAGACACTTTTTATTCTAACTGGGAAAATAATTGGCCTTATTTGGACCAGTGTTCAGTTGCACTCAGTGGTTTACTCTGACACGATTGTGTGTTTCCATGTGCTTTCAGCTACTAGAGGGCAAGAATAAGCTTCTGAACACAGGGAAAGTGACTAACAGTGTGAAAACTTGACATTTCTTATACTAGGTCTTGTTCACTCCTTCATTGTAGTGACAACGTAGAAAATTTGGGTACATACTGGGAAACTCAAGTTACAAGGTGGGATACTTTTTCCTTTTGTCATGCCCTAGTTTTCTGTGTGAGTGATCCAGATCTTATAAAATGTAGTTCTAATGGCATTAATCCACACAAAACCCTCCCACCTCTAACGTGCTTGTACATGCTTGTTCATGGCAAGAAAATCTCTTCTAATATCTTGCTGCTAAAGAAGGATTTTCATTAGTGCATACGAAGAGCTTATCTTGTAATTCCACTGGGGGGAAAAAAAAAATCTTCACATTTTTCTGAAGTTCTTCTTAGGGAAAGATTTTCCACCATACATACAGTCATCTTAAACACATTTTCTGAAGTTCAGGCAGGTACTCTGGTGTAGCAGTGCACTCGGGAAGGCGCAGAGATTGTTCACCTGTACTGTCAGAGAACAGGATCCAGCTATTGTAAAAGAAAATATCATGGCACATGCATTGCAAAGCACTCTGTTGGATCACTAACTCATTCAGAAGGAGGGGAACAGAAAGGGTTAGATCACAGATATTTTCCACAGCAAGTTAGTTAACATTAAGCGTAGGAAAAAATTACTTGTGAGGAGAAGAGTCCAGGAAACCAATTAAATGAGAGGACTCTTGGGGTATATATGCGAAGAATTGTGTGGGAAGTTGTGTGCATAACTTCCACTGAAGTCAATGGCTAGAAGGGCATCGTGGTGGACAGGCCATGAGAAACTGTCTCTAAGTATGGTCACCTTTAGTTAGGTCAATAATGAAACCTATGACTTATTATCTGATGACTGCATTCATAGCCTAAGTGAAAGGACTGGCATAATCAGCCATGACAAACCCCCAGCAAAAAGCCAAGTTCTGCCTTTCTGCACCAGGGTTTCAGTAGAGCTCAGAACATTTTAGAAAAATGGATCTTGTTTGAAAAATGAGTGATCCCATTCTGAAAAATAACTGGGTTAAAGAAGAAAATGACTTCTCCAAGGAGTCCCAGTGCTCTGGTTGTTCAAACTGGGGGTGAATGCTTGTGAATGCTTGTGTCTCTCTCCCTACATTGTTCTTGAAGCCCTTTGAAGAAACTGGTGGTGGTCTCAGCAGAGAACAAAATGTATACTTTATAATGAGTTTGTCGCTCACATAACCTGACTCCTCATGAGGATGGTTTCCGTTTTATTATGGGAGGTATTGTGGTGTGGTGCTTCAAAGGTAGTCTGTGCTTCCTCTATTTTGTAATTAAATAAAGACTTTCAGACTCCAGAGAAGCTATTCCATCACCTTTTCTCTGCAGTAAATTATGGGCAACCAACAAAATGTTTTAAACTCTCCAAGACTGTAACTAAATACAGCCAGCATTACCTTACTTTCTGAATTACTCCAGAAAATCTGTGGTGGTTCAGGAGATCAAGGGCACTTACTCAGAAGTGAACATGCATGCTTACTACACTGAGGGGCATTGTATTGGGAATAGCACTGTCCACATGTTGAGATGGTGAATGTCTAAAACTAAGCCAAATAGTTCCTGTGCCTGAAATCCCTTCCTTGAGAGCATAGACGCATTTCATAGTATAGGTGTAAACTATATTGGCTTTTTTTGTGTGTCTTGAATGCCAGATGAATGTCTGTATTTACAAAGGACCATGAAACAAACTCTGTGAGTGGAACTCTACTGTTGGTGAGCTACCACTGCCAAGTTCACAGAGAATGAAAAGGTCTGTGATTGAGGTCCAGCACAGGGTAGCTGCTGTGAAGAGCTGTCATCATTTGATGTCTCTTAACAGCTTTTAAGTTCTGTAGTAAACATGGAGACTACTTTAAAACCAGAGCAGCAGCAATGTGCCAAATGTACGTTCCTCTTGGAGGTCTTGGGCAGTAACAACATTTCTGACTGTGTTAGCCAGATCTGAGAGGCAGGACAGATGTTTAGTGCACTTTTAAGGTAGCCCACCATCTCCTCGTATGACACCTTGGCTTCATTTCCTTGTAATTCTGTCTCAGCTTTGGCCTCTCAAGCTGAAAACTTGAAATTTTAGAAAATTTCAGCCAAAATAGTCATATCATTTTTAAATGCAAAACAAGGAAAACTCACCGTTTTATCTGTATTTTAATATTCTGGAATTTCTTCTTAGAAGCCCTAACACCTTTGTGGCTCAGGGGAAAAAAAAGTGGAAATTGGGAAGTGCGTTCTCCTCATTGGGAATGCTCTTTTATCCTCTTGAAGAATACCTGGCCATGTTGTAACCCTCTGAAATGTCACACTAGTGTAATGAAGAAAACTCCTTTATCAGCAAAATCCTTCATCAGTGATCATGGCCCAACTACTGGGCCTGTCTGGACTTCGAGTGCACCCTCCACACCAAGCAAACAAAGGTAGCCCACCACGCTCTAGCTCCCATGTTCCACCAGGAGTGCAAAATCTTCCATCTGAGCAGGCACAAGCTCAGAGCCTGAGGGGGCAAAGGTAGACTTTTCCCACAACACCTACTGAGAGAGAAGATAGGGAAAAGGCACTGGGGTAGAGCAATGTAAAGCAAGAGTGAGAAAGAAGACCCTGTGCTCTGCTCTGGTTGATTTTCCTGCTGACAGGTAGTTAGAGGGCAGGAGGAAGATGATGTGGATACTGAGGGGAGAGTGTAACCCACCAGGAGAAAATCTGGGGTGAAGAGCTTGGAGAAACAGTGAATGTGAGTGAGGATGTGGAGGAAGGATATGCTGGGCTAGGACACTGGTGAAGGATCTTGACTTGGGTGAGGTGTGGTCTGGCATTACCTGGCCAAATGGAAGGGAAGATGGACTGTTGTCGAGGATGGTGAGGACCATGAAGTGGGATGAGAGAGAGGGAAGAGAAAATAGGTGGCAGAATAAGAACTTGTAACATCTGGTTGTGTAATCCTAGTTCTGACTAAAAGGGATGAAAAAAGAACAAACAAAAGTTGTGTGAGCAACATGCCTTCTGGTACTTCTCAACTTTTGGAGTGTCTCCTTACCCATAATGCTGTCCATTTTAGGCACATTTGTGCACATGTGCCAACCAGAACATCAGGTGGGCAGACATACATCAATGTAAAGTGCAGTCTTCCAAGAGATCACACAGTGCAAAGGTTGAAGCTCTAGCACTTTTTTTAATTTCTCCTCTCATATTTGATGTCATGTATATTAGAAAATACCAGGATAAGTCCTAATCGATGCAGGGTCTTTGAGACCAATTGAATCATTTTGGTTGAATTGTCTGAGGAACTGAAACCTCTGGAAGATTTTCCACCCACCCCAGTTAGGAAGGCAAAGCTGCTGTAGTTTGTCTCAGAAATATAGCTCTTCAGGCTTTATTTCCTGCAAAGAGAAGAGCTCAAATAAACTTCTACTCAACTTTGCAGAGTTAAATCCAACAGTCTGGAGCAGTGACTTTTGAACCACAGCCTGTGAACTGCTGGATCCATAGACCTGTGTAAAGGTCTTTAAGGAAAACAACTTTTGTTTACATATGCTACAATCACAAATTTTACATACAGAAACAAGGAATAAATTGCAAGTCCTTAATGACCAGTGTAAAGAGGGAAGAACAAAGACACTCCAAACTAGGCCCCCTCTTATGCTTCTACCCATCGTAGCTTTAGGTTTTAGTTCCAGCTGGGATAGGCTGGTAATCCTGAGATACATCCTTCTGAGTATGTTGCAGTTAACTTCAGTTGTATAAATCCTAGCCTATCCTGCATACTATAAATAGACAAGATGTGCAAGGAGGCCAAGTTAAAAATGTGCAGGAACCATTCCTTTTTTCTTTAATGCAACACCAAGGCTGTGATACATTTATTCGTGTATCATATTTTTAACCTGAAAAGGAAACAATATGCATGTGCTTTGTGGCTGCAGTAATTAACTGGACATAATGAAGCATTAAATTTCACACTTCAGGGAAATGGACAGGGAGGATGGGTGCATCTTTCTCAAGTTTTCTTGCTTTTAGTTCTTACTTGGAGGTAGCTTTCTGCAGGATTGGGTAGAGAGCAGAAATACATCTGGTTTATATTATATGATGGCTGTACTTTGGCAATGGAAAAAGATGGCACTTAAAAAAAAGGAAGTTTAAAAAGGAAAAGCTTGGCAACTGCATAATGGAGAAACAATTACAAGAACTATCTTAGAATTCCCAGGATTTGCAATTTATTTTTCCACGTTTACATTTTTTTCTGATGTTGCTGATGTTAAAGGAGTGAGACAGGAAATTCAGGAGGATTTTACATAGCACAGATATCTCCGTGAAACAATCTCTTTTATTCAGGTTGCCCCCACAGCAGCTGCTGCGATGAGCTTGTATGCTCATGTTAAAAAGTGATAGATCATAACGTTTTTATGTTGTTTTCTTCAGCCAGTGGTCTCCGCCCTAACTGCAATTGTCTCTGGCTATAATGCAAATGTCAAATTAATTGAGGTGATGATTTTTGGAAACAGAGCCATGTGAGGAATCTTTGTGGTGGAAGGGAGGCAAAGTTATTCATGCAGTGCAACACACCTAGTCATGTGTCACCTGCTGTGTCTTCAATTTTTTCTTTCTTTCATATATTCACACAGGAAACACACTTTTTTTTTTCTTTTTCTTTTTTTTCCCCTCACATTAAAGGTGGTTCCAAAGTACAAAGAGCTGTGAGTCTCCTCATGTGGTAGACATCTGTGAGTGAAGTCGGTGGGAGCCATGGACACTGAGCATCTGTCAATTTTCTAACAAGACTATGGTGTGTGACATGAGCACCTTCCAAGAGTATATTAAGTGATGAATCCCCTGGGGCTGCTTTTCACATCATCTCATTTGGAGAGTCAGCCTTTGCAGGGCCGGGATCTGGAAAGGTTGGGAATTGTGCTTTCCCTGCAGCAGGGTCTGAGCTACATGACAGTACATCCAGGTTGTTCAGCAACTTAGCTGACTTGAAATAGAGCACTGGAACAAAATCTGCTCTGAGTGATTTTTAATGTGAAAATGTAGGATTTTGAACCAATATAAACACATTAAATTTAAAACAATTTTCAAAAGTAGTAAAGAAAAAAAATAGTGTTCCTGCTCTTGAAATTCCTAAAGGACACATTTTTCCTTCTGAGTCATGATTTAATTAGATTATATTTTATTAGACATTCTTTACAAATTTTAAAATACTGCTATTATACATGCACAAAGGAAAATCAGTTTGAACAGTTGTATGTATGCATTCACTGAAGTCAACCACAAAACAGGAACATTTTATGTCAGTTGTCAATGTACTTGATATGTATATCTAAAGTGCATTATGTTACAAAAAATATAGAAAGTCAGCAGCACCATGATACGTTCACAAAATAAATACACCAGTCAACAAAATAAATTATGGTAAATGTGACAATAATTATTGTCTCAGCCATAGCAAAAAAAAAAAAAAA
>VWZY01006931.1:81974-92160 GCA_013399075.1 Chloroceryle aenea
AAAAAAAAAAAGAAAATTCACACTAACCAAATGTGCAGTTTTAGAGAGCAATGGGGGAAAAAGGTTTTATTCTGAGCATTTACAATATTTACAGGTAATAAATATTTTAATACTTCCCATATGTTCACTATTACAGAATACTGCAATATGTCTTCCAAAATTCTCTTGTTAAAAATGTCAGCGTCTCCTGCAAAGAAAAAAGGAGAGAAAAATAGAAAAATTAATTTTCACTTCAAACACCAGGACATAAAATTAAGAGCAACGTGCCACAGACTGGAATGGCTGTGCATTGTTAGTAAACATTTTCAATAATAAGGCACGATTAGCAACGCTACAGTTTTAAGACACCTTTGCAAGACCTCTGTTATATTTCCTTCGATGCAACTCAGCTAGCAGTATGAAGACCTGCAGTTTGTCTCACCTCTGAGGCCATCTATTCCACTATATTCTACGCTCAGAGAAATAGGAAAGGGCTTTAGTTTTATTTAGAGCCTTATGCAGGAAGATTCCCAGGTGCTACAGGCAGAGAATTCGTACCAGTCTCTAATAAATATCGCAAGTGCTAAAAAGAAAACACCACATTTGGAGGAATGATAAATTTCTTTTGAAGATAAGAAAAAGAAAGCCCTTATTAAACATGGTGACAATAATGCTGCTGCTGTGTTAACCAGTTGGGTCTGATGCCAGGCTTCTGATTCAAAGAGTCCCACGGGGCTCTGTCCTTCCCACTGATAGACCACCTCTCTGATAGACATGGGTCTGTTGATCTTAGAGGTATATACTTCTGTGGCATCATGTGCATGGTTACACGCAGTACTCATGCAGGAAAGGCTGCTCATGATTTGAAGTAAACAGACCCCTGATAGTTTGCTTCTTTAAGTGCTTAAATGAATTAAAAGACCATAATCCTGATTTTTTCCCATTGTGAGCCAAAGAGCTTGGTCCCGAAAGAAAATGAGCATTTTGTCACGTTAAGCTCTGACTCCTGTTGCATTCAGTCCAAGCTGAGAGTCAGCTGCATGGAGTCCTAAGATCTGGGAGATTTTGAAGGGATGTTGGTACCCTGTTGTGACTTCTTTACTCCTCCCTTTCTTGTGAGGGCATGAGAACAAAAGTGGAGCCTGCTCTATTCCTGTCAGTATATTACTTATCCTACACTATTATTTTAAGTTACTTCTTAGCAGTGTTGCAGGAAATGATGAAGGGTTGGGCTTTTTTCCTTTCTGTCCTTGTGAGTGGCACTTTTCTGTAATGAGCGTTGGTTCGCTCGGAAACAGTTTAGGGAGGAATGGGAAACTATAGGATGGAATGGGATTCACTCTGTTGCTGGATCACCAAAGCTGCACGCAGTGTTCCACATGGCAGACGTGCGTGAGTGTGAGACACAAAAAGAAAGCAAATCCTTGAGAGTTCAAGAGGTTTGTCTTTTTTTTTTTTTTTTATGTGCACATTGAAAGTGAGACTCCATTTAACATTAGAGAGTTTACTCCTCTGAAAGGTTTCTTAGGAAATTAGGTAATAACATCTTAATTGAACTGGAATAGGAATATAGCTGGCGTGTCCATGAGAAACAATTGTTAAGATCCTGGAATGGAAACGCTAGGATGAAGCTCCTTAATAATTAACTTGTAATATTAGGGTGTATTCGGGCTATATTACAATACATAAAATAATGGCACACAATTCATGCAGCATGACTGTATCTGTGCACCTGCAATACACAGGCCTATTTTTAAGAGGGTGACATTTTTAATTTGGCTTGGATTTTAGGCTTTGTTTTTGAGTTTAAGCTAAGCCACATCTTGACAATGGCCTCCATACTAATGATAACTTGAAAGTAGCTTTCACTGATTTGGTCCCAGATTTTGCAAGATTGGCTTCTTTTACAAGATACTTTCTGCAGTAAGTCATAAGATCTCAACAGCACATTATTTTTGGTCTTTTTTTGACCCAACCCCAGTTTCAGGATAAAGATTGGGTGGAGAGAATTGACACAAGGATTTTAATTCAGTTGAGCAGAAAAGAAGCACAAAGATAGCATGAAAAGCAGACATAAAGCTTATCTTTGCATTTCATGGAATCGTAGAATGATAGAATGTTTTGTGTTGGAAGGGACCTTTAAACGTCATCCAGTCCAGTGAGCAGGGACATCTTTAAGTAGAACAGGTTGCTCAAAGCCCCATCAAGCCTGAGCTCGAATGCCTCCAGAAATGTGGACTCCACCACCTTGTTGGCCATCCTGTTTGAGTATTCCACCACACTTATAGTATAGAACTTCCTAATGGCCACTTCCTTCACATTATGCTTCTCCTAAGCTGTAGCCTTAGGGGTGCTGCAGAAGTATCTTCCACTGCTGTATGGAAATCCTGTTTGCAGACACCTCCCTTGCCCCCCAACAGCAGATGAGTAGAAGTTCCTGATTCAGCTCAGCAAAAATGAGGAATCAGCCTCACTCAGATGTGGTCATCCCTCCATCTAAAATGTGCTTTTCCACCTTATGGCCACAACTGTACAAACAACTGCATTGAACCTGACTCTCCCTATCTAAAGTACATGTCAGGGAGTTGGGACTTACTTTCATTTAAAGTTTAGAAGATTTCCCTTTTGCCAGTCTACTGGGATAACTACGAGCTCATACACCATCAATTTCTTAAGAGCTGAACCATCTTATTATGCTCTATACTTGTGAAGAAGGAATTTTGTTTCCCTGTTTTATGGTTTCTCTTTGTTTAATAATCAGTTAAGTATCTAAAATATAGCTCCTCTTCAGGAATTTCTTTCTTGCCCTGGAGGAATAGTGCATCTTAGGCAATAATAGGAGTAAGGTAAAGCTGGACATGCCTTCAGCCATTCAACCATACTGGAAACAGAAAGGCTGAACTAGGAAAGTCAGCAGGGTTGTACCTGTAATTCTTCTCCATATCCCATTGGCTATACAGCCAGAATAGTAAGAAAAAGAAAAAAACACTTGAAATGTCCTAGGATGTTTTTTCCCTACACTCAAGATTTCTCTGTGACAAAGACAGATGTTATTTATTGGCCACCACAGTTCCTTAACATCTGTTGAAATGTCAGGCACCTCCTGATCCGAGTCCCGGAGCATGACTTTCCTAAAGCACTGAGAGAAACCAGACTCTCTTACTTCACATCGAACTACTACAGCCATGGCAACTGGTTTATGGGCCTGGACGCTGAATGCCTAGCCCCAAATGCTGGTACCTCCTGCAGATGCCAGCAGAAGTTGACGTGATGGAGCACATTGCAAACTGTGTCCTGTCAAGTTTACCCGAAGATTGGATTTTAGTAAATCCCACAGCTGGCATCTCTTTACTATGAGAAAGTGGCACTTCTTTTACGTCTCTATTCTGCCAAAGTGAAAGGGAGGAGAAGAGAAAAGGTTGGGTTTGCTGTTGAAAATGCAAGCATTTGAGGAGAACTAAGGATTGGACTCCTTGGTTTTGTCTGCAAATGTGCGGACTTCACTCAAGCTAAGGTGACTGCGAGTGGATAAGCTGTTTGGGGCACCTAGGCTAAAGTCTCCAGCTCACTGCTGCCCTGAAAACCCTTCATTGTCATCCATGAGGGAAGCACGTCTCTCTCTAAAAGCAATGCTTAACATTTTTCAGAAGCAACGTAATTGTTTCACAAGCTGGCAAGAAGACAGAGCTGAATTAAAAAGTATTAATGGCAGGGAAATTTTTATGGCACAAGGCTGGTCTGCGTTGTTTGCAGATATTACTAAGAGAGAAATTTTCCGTGTTCTCCCCTAAGGTTAAACAGTAAAATGAAAAACTGTAAAGTAAGGGTAGGAAAGTTGCCAAAAAGGGGAGGTGTTGAGAGGGAGGAAAGAAAATTTTGCCATTTTATAGATGCAGAGTCTTAAATAAAACTCAAAGCTTTCAATCTGCTGAGGCCCAAGTGTGGGACAGAGATCTGATATGAGAGACACTACAGTTGAAACAGGAAAGGAAATGTTAATGGCTCTGATGTGCTTTATTTTTACAGGAATAACTTTACTTAGCTTTAGGAAGCTTGGCATGGCAGTAAGTGGTTTACTTGAAATGTTTGTCATGGGAAAGACAGACTTTGTCACCAGTGCAAAGTGGAAAGGGTGCTTACCTACTTCCATATAGCACCTTGAGACTGTTCACTGCTTGAAAAGCCACTGCTCAGCTATGAGTATAAAGGTGTGCTGCTTCTCTCACATTGAAGAATAACAATTTCAATAAATATATGGTATGCCCCCAAAATGATATAGCAGAATTACCTTAAATTGTGATTATGTGTAGTAACAGAGTTGTCCAAGATTGGGATCTCTGTCACACTGCTGCCATACATGCCAGAATTTAGCCAAGCCGAGCGGGCTCGCCTCTTTTTCTTCTCTTGTTCCTTACGTTTTCCAGGCTTTGCTTTCTTTTTCTTCCCTGATACCTTCAGGGGCTGCTCCTTGTAGGTCTGTGATTTATTTGTCTCCTGAGTTAGGTATCTGCCCTCATCTTCACTACCAAATCGGACAGGGTAGTTCTTCGTGTTGGTAGCAGGCTTAGGGTTAGGTGAAACCTCCGAAGTTGCTCGGATTTCTGCAGTGTTGACACCTTCAATTAAATTTTGAAGAAATATTCTTCTTCGTAAGTCTTGGATTGACTTGCCTTTGTCATGCAACAGCTGGTGCTCTGATACAGCCCGTTTGCTAAAGAAAGAGAAGAGTGGAGGGGGAAAAATATTTAGGAATTGGTTATTGTCCAGTACTTGGCAAAGCTTCTCTCTCCTCTGGCAGTGGTGGTCACAGTGAGTGTGCACCAACTCTCAGGCTTGGAGACATCCAGTTAAGTCAAACTGCTGGAGCAAATCCTGCTTCTGAGAGTAGTTGCTCCCTACAGAGAAGGGAAAGACCTAAACGGGTAATAATTCTCAGCTGACCAACTGCACACCACTGGACCTGGAGACGGATTAGTCACTGCACTGCTCTAGGAAAGCATTACAACTCTTAATATATCACACATCAGACAGTAAAAGCAGGAAGGCAGTTGTCAGAGATAGGAAAACTTAAGGGTCAAGTAATGGAGCACTGCAGTCAAGCATGAGAGGGGATAACAAGTATGTGTACTGAAGGTGGAAGCAGTGTTTATAGAGCGTAGTTCTAACAATTTTCTTCCGCTCGGTCATGTACTTCAAAAACATAAATACATAAAAGTACATTTCATTTCTAAATTTAAATAAGTGCCACTGGAGGAGTGTAATGGAAAACCATTCAGATTCAGGTGTTTAAAACACAGGCACTTCAGTCCATAATGAGCTATACAGAGAGCATCAGCAGAGATTAGCCTCCGTTGATTTTACTGCTTGGCCACTTGTGTCTAATTATGGGTTTAGATGCCTTTCTAGTATCCCTTTAAGCAAAACTTTTGAGGCCAAATTTCTTGTCTGCTGCACTCTCTAAGTTTTACAACAGCCTTCTTCACTGGACCTTCTTCAAGAGCAACCTAGTTGGTTTGAGTGGGTTTGTCTCTGCTACTTTTCCAGAGGATGTGACATTTGGGTTCACTAACCTCTGCCTTGTTTTTGAGGAAATAGGACATGGCTAGCTATCTGTCTTTTAGAGATGTGATACTGGCAAAGAAGGTGGCACCTAGATAATAAATAACCATGAGAAAACCTGTGCTTTTTCCGTGATGTGGGAGAGATGCACAGCTGCACTGTGAACCACAGAAAGAGCACAAGCTGGGATTTCAGGTCTGTTCCCATGAATGCTGTAATACAGTTTATCCTTCCAGTTGCCCCACATCAGTTTGCAGATACTGGCTATTACTGGCTATGTATCCCCCTCATTTTGCATCAAGGTTCTGAATGTGACTGGATTCTTACTGGCCAAAGCCATTAATTGACTGCGTTTCCTGTCATATAATCATTTGCTCAGTTTGCTCGCTGTTTCTGCACGTGGGTGAAATGGGAGAAGACACATAACTGTGCATGAAAATTCCTTCCTTCCTTCCTTCCTTTCTACTCCTAATTATCCTGATACTTTAACAGGTTTCAAAAGGTGGTGGACAAATGATTGAGAGTGTTCTGCAATTTGTCTTTCTCAGTCACTTCAGCCTAATTCTTTATGTTTGTGATTTGATCACCAGTAGAGCTATTTGAAATGGATTACGTCAGTTAGCTTTGGTTTAAGAGTACTTGTCTTTGTAGAACTGCACATTTTGAGTATTGTGTTCAAGTGACACTACATCTCTACTACTCAGTGTAAAATTTGAACAGCAGCTTTCCCCCATCCCACAATGAGACTGAAAGTTTTGCATGGAGTCCTACAGTAAGGAGACTTGCTCAAAATCAGGCCTATATATAGTCAGATTTCTGAGCTCACATTTGACCAAACATTCTCTATGTTTTAAGCAACCTAAGATCAGTTTTGAGTGACCCCAGTCTTTAGGGCAAATATTCTATGCCCTTCAACACAATGTTCCTAAGCAAAAATGCCATGTGATAATACTGAGCTGAACGAACGTTTCTTTCTCTTCAGTGCAGCTGTGACTTAGTGCAAGCTCAAGATCTACCCCAGGAGAATGTTTTTGACCAGTGCACTCCCTGAAGCTCTCCAATAGCCATATCTAACAACCTCATCATTAAGATCAGTCTGATTTTCAAGTATGCTAATAAAACTAGCACCTTGGACCCCTCTGAGTGACATAGCTCCGTGTTGCTTGTCAAGCTGTCTGTTGTGGCTTGTGTTACATTCATAGCTTCAGTAATCTATTTTCCCAGGATATTTGCATGGGAAATGTAATTCTTCTTTCACTCCTCTAGTTTATAAAAAGCCTACAAAATCTCAGTGCTTTACTGAGTCTAAAACCGTATGTCTCATGTGATGAGCAAAGCTTTCCTACTGCCTGTTATAAACTACCAGGGATAATTCCTTTTATCACAGACAAACTAAAGCTGCCTTAATCCTGTAATGTGTATGTGGTCAATTTACCCAATGTGACAAAATCTTGAATCTCTAAAGCCTGTTATTAAAGTACTTTTGATTGAAAAGTTATTTCACTTTACAGAGCTGAAACCTAAAGATTTGGTTCCAGTACACACAAGGCAGTCAACGAGCATTACAAGAACTACATCTTGAGTGAGTATGCATTTCCAAAATAATGCAGGGACTGACGTGCGAGGGGTTAGTATGCCAAAGAGGGTGCATTTCTGTTTAAATGTCTGTATGATATTTAGCATCAAGTCTGGCCCCAAATAACATTCTGCTATTCCAGATGATTGTATAACATTACGTAGTGTTACATTTCACATGACTTTTATTACTCAGACAGACTTAAGGATTACATTTTGCCTACCAACTTCCTTTGTATGCTCCAGATCAAAAATCTCCTTAAAACAAAGAAGATGTGGTAGATGCGTATCTCTCTGACCTTCTGCCTCTTTCTGCCACAATTATTCAAACAACTCTATGTTTGTAAATCGGGGAAAAATACTTGCCCAAGAAGGCTGATGTAAGAAGTACTTCATAATGGAGATATCAACAATATCTCACCCACACACACAGAGTAGGAAGGCAATGGAAACAGGAATGATTACATTCACATGTTGGGTATGATATGTAAAAAAATATTAGGCTGTTAGGGTTAACATGACCCACTAGAGGTCCCTTCCATCCTTCTAGAAAATGCACCTCACATTCAAGGAAAAAGTCTGTACCCAAATGAAGTGCAGTAAATGCTGAGCTTGCATGTGGTAGGCACCTTTGAGAGAAGGTAGCTCATGGTTTGTGTCTGACCAGAGTGTCCAGACTAATTACTTTATCCTAATACATTATGCACATGAGACTTAATGTCTCATTACGGGGGAAATGGTAGAAATCTATGACTTGTGACTATCTTGACTTCACATACTTCCAGATAAGCTGTTCCGTTCAGGCACATTCCTTCTTCATTTTTTCTCCGAGATATTTAGCATCACTGAGAGACAACATTCTTCAAGCAACAACTTTCAGTCTCAGAGAGGTGCTCTTGTTTAACTGTTATTATCCTTGACTATTCATGTTGGAGCTCATCATAGGTTTAGCAAAATAACTGGAAAAGATTCAGTCAGCTCCCTGTCTGGGTTTTGCAAGAGCGAGTGCCCTTGCCACTGGCTCCAAAGGGAGTGAAAGCTGCTTAACCTATCGCAGGGTTAGGAAAAATATTTTTAACAGATCTGGGGACATGATGCTGCAGTGTCTGGGCATGCTGATAAAAATATCTAATTTCACTTTGAGGCATTATTTGGTTTCTCAGAAATTCTTTAGCAGTTAAAGCATTTCTATAACAAATAATATGTCTGGCAATCTCTTCTTGGGACAATTTGCTATTGCTTTCCATGGGAGATTTGCTTCAGTAAAGTCTGTAGAACCAGGCCTATGTAATTTTGATTATTTTTGCATGGCTATAATAATGTGCTTCAGTATTTTCATCTGTTACTGGTTTAAGCCTTTGACTGAAAAAAAAAACAAACAAAACTCTCTAGGCTTAAGTGAGTTATTAACCATTAACTCTAGGAATGGTTTGTGGTGGTATTAAAACAAGACACATGTTTGAGTGTGGTGTCTGTGTTTGTGCTGTACCCACAAACAAAATTAAGTGAATGCCACTAACTGACAGCTGACTGGTTTCTTATGTGTGTTTCACATGCCATAGCTAAGAGGGAGCTGGGAAATGTATTTTGAATGTTTAGCTTCCACTTTTTTCCCCCCTGTCAGGACAGAAAAGGGATGGTGGGAAGACCTCTAATACTGACCTTTAAAAACTAGTGTTAGAACCATGCTAACTTCAAAAAGAGAGTGTTTCTTAGCCAAACTAGCCTTTTTAAAAAACAAATTTGGCTTAGATCCATTTCAGAGTTTCCCAGACAAGAAAATAACAGCATTTGACTGTACTTCAATTATTAATTTGTTTAATTATTATTAATTATTTTTTTAAATTAAACCAAAGTTTGATCCCTCTATATGCAAAGAGAAGAAAATGGTCTCAAACAAAAGAAGTAGCTCAACAATAGTTTGCAGAAGTACAGAACAGCTCAACGTTAATGGACTGGGAAGAACGCACTGTTAACATTATCAGCAATAACATGTTCTATACAATTTGTTGTAGGAGATTTGTAATAGCTGTCTGCCTGGTGCCAAACTTTAGGTGTGTCTGAAGTCACTTCACCTGGGGGAATTCTGTTGTTGCCTACATGGCAGAGGAAGTGCTGTTTGGAGATCTTTTCCTTATGCATGTAATAAAACATTTACAAGGAAAGCCATCTGAAATTGTTTGCTGTGTCATGTTTCCCTAGTAGTTGTGATTGGATTTTCCAACCCTCTTTCTCCAACCTGACTTCCTTCTGAACTTTGTAACAATACAGCCCTCCACAGTATGACGGAGGTGTTTCTTCCTTAGAAAATCTGATGAAAATCCAGTGAAAGCCAGTGAGTTAGATGTGTGAGACAGCTGCTCCTACATCAGCTCAGTGGTTTCTCTTGTGCACTTTGCGTAGGGGTATTAATATAAACCATGAAGATTAGTTTGGAAAGTTTGGAAGGAGTAAAAAGGTCATTTCCTGAACAGACTTTCTTAAATTATATTATCATTTATCAAAAACTACGCTTCTGCCTCCAAGTCAGATAGTGGACGCCCTTTGGATAATTTTTTTTTCTGAAGTGGCAGAAATCCAAAGAAATTGTTTGGAACTTCAGTTTCGTGATGGCACTCACCACGGCATATTACCCCTACCCTTATCAATATTGGCTCCGTGCCAGCGCCAAAGAAGCATGTTACTTAGCCTAAGATAAGGCAGTTTGCTAAAACAGGATGCTCCATCCTAGAACCCTGCCAGGGCACAGAAAGGTGCACGGGCATGAGATTAGCACATGTGGGACATCCACACAGCTGCGTTTCAGCTCCTTTCGGAAGAAGAGACCCTCATCTTTATCATCTCCTTCCCCGAAGCCCTTTAAGGTCAGCCAGCTGCAAAGAGCCTTTCCCTGCCCCGAACGCCCTCTGCCTATCGCCGAGCCCCCATCAGTGAGCAGCAGGGGCAGGTAACGCGGAGCGGTTCCCCTGCAGAGCTGCTGCGGGAGCGCTGCTGGGGGCTGAGAAACCTCCCAGGCTGCTCAGGGGGGGACCCGGCTACCTCCCTCCCTCCCCACCCTCACCGTCACCGAAGC
>VWZY01006931.1:99258-188304 GCA_013399075.1 Chloroceryle aenea
TTTTTTTTCTGTTTCTTTAGCAAACAGAACACAAGGACCTAGGATCATATCTAACTGCATTTTACTTCCCAGCTCAGAAGACAGACTGCCTTTCCACAACTGGGCTGATGGGAATAACTTGTGTGATGCTTGAAATTATGCCTGTGAATCTGGACAACAAGGTAAGCTGACATGCTTTGAACAGGCCACCCATAGCAAAATGTGGCCCTTAGAGCTGCCCACTGCATCCTGCATGGTCAGGCTGGACAGCAGGAGGTGTGAGCAAGAACATTTCTAGAGGAGCTTCAATTAACCCTTGCAGGTTAGGGTTCTAAATTTACTAGCTTATCAAATGTGAAATCCAATTAACCAGAAGAAATAATTAAGGATGTTATAAATGTTATGTATTAGCTGGTATTTGTTTACCCCCAGATGATTAAACTGTTTCTTACATCATTCCAATACCTTGTATTGCACTGAGATTAAGTTAATTGCTCCTTCATCTCCAGATTTCATCTTCCTTAAAACCAGAAATAACACTCTGACCTATCTATGGTGCTCTCTAAAAGCTGGCTTTTGTTTCTTAGGAATATCGACTGCTTTATTCCTGCCAAATGCTCGAAGCAGTTTCAGTGGCCATGGGAGATGGAAGTGTAAGGGTGCCAAAAAGGTGGAAAAGCAATATTTGACATTAGCACGCCGAGGTGGCAAGGTCTAATTTTCTGATAAAATTTGAAGAGTAGTTAGAGTTTTGGCTTTGAGCAAGACTGGACATTGACAGAGTTACTGAGCTCTGCTGCCGTTTTTGAAATGACTCTGTCTTCTGAGCCCTTGAGATGACTTGAGCTGGCAAATGAGGGAATGACACATGGGAGAGTTTTCTGAGAGCAGCCTGTATGACTCAGGGGTGGCCTCTGTTGTCATAATGCATGTGAAAACAAAGCAAGCTATACTTAGCGCAGGCCGAGAACACCTCTAGGAAGGATCTGTAAGTCGCTATGCTGTCAGGACTGAGCTCCAAGGTTGTAATACACAGCCTTTGCAAAAGGAGGCTGCAATCATCACTTCGACCCGTAGATCAGAGTAGCAGCAAGGAATTGGATTCTATTTTATTGGAAATATTTCAATTTCTCCATTGCTTTGCAAACTACCGGGTTAGAAAAAAACCTCTTTAAGTCATTTTCCCATCTTTGTCCTGTCAGAGTGCTGCACTTGCTGTCCAGCTAACTGTACCCTCTTGACCCTGCAGTATGACAAGCATGCCTAAAGTAACCAAAATGTGCCTGCTCAATGCTACTTCCTGGAAAGGGCCAGTAGCTGAGCATGGAAATGTGATGACCTTCTTGCTTCCAGTCCTGATCAATGTACCAGTTTTGAAGTTATGCATGCACACAAGACAAAAAAGGCTCCTAGGCTTCCAACCAAGAGTTAAGTTGTTCAGGGTATGTGGCTATTCCTGTCCTTTTCAGGCACCCACTCAGACCCTAGCCATTGCAGAAATTCCTCATGGTAATTAGTGATAAGAGCCTGTCCTGTCACAAAGACAGGGTTTGTTACTCATCATTTCTATGGCTGCAGTCAGTCAGAGCATGTCAGACTCTCCCTCAACCACCTGTTTGAGGCCACACTCATAAACTCCATTTATGAAACAAGCCAGCACAAAGGGGCGAGGGGGGAAGGGAAACAAACTTTATTTCAGTGGCTATGGATATCAGAAATATCAGCAACCCATGCAGTGAAGGCCATCTGTGTGTTGTGCAATCTGTCCTCCCAACAGCTTCAGAGCAGGTAATTTTTAATCAAGGTCTCCAGGTGCTTGTTTATGAAATACTTTGTTTCGAGGGACACATGCACACTCTGAGGAGGAGCATGATATCTATGAAGTCCTCTGGAATCCTGTCCTCATTAGTAAGTAGTGATGATGTGCTTGTCAACACCTATTGGAAAGCCAATTTGTACTAAATTATTTAAAACCTACTCAAACAATGATGATCTTATTTAAGTTGCAGGTGCTCAGCTTCAGGCCCAGGCTTGTGTAAGCTGTTTATTTGTTATGTCTCAAAATGCATTTACTGAACAAAAAACCAAACCAAAAACAAAAAAGGCAAAAACAAACCAAGAAAAAAAGAAAAAAAAGGTGCAAGTAAGAACGCACAAAAAAATTTCTTTGTTAAATTTGAGGGCTTTTTTTCTATAAACACACAGAAGCTAAATGAAGACAGTCTTGTTAACTTTTGCCAAGCACTGGGGCCTCTGAGATCCCGTGTATGTTCTACAGAGCTTTTGCACAACAGATAGAATCTACAGGCTGCAAATGGGCATACAGGCTCTGCTGTGCTGGGTGCTATACCAGCCCGTGATACAAGAATAGTTTCTGCTTAACAATCCAGCTTAAGCACAAGTTGCAACAGGGATACAAAACAAACAGGGAGAGGACAAATGGGGTAAAAATAAAACCAAATTCATTTCAGTTACCTTTGTATCAGTCCAGCCCACTGTCTACGAGGTAGTAACTGCTGGACATCATGGGAGAGGTAAAGCTTCAGGTGGAATTCAAAGGTGAATAAGAAAGTAGCTTAATGGTATAAGGGAAACAAGGACAGAAAGCATGGAGGGGTGTGAGGTAAATGTGGCTGAACAGGCAGGAAAAGCTGGCAGTGCTAGCAGAGTGAAGACTGGAATATGGCAAGAACTGAACAGACAGGTAAATTGCAGTTCAGTTGTGAAATTATTTAAAGGGAAGGATAAAATATGGGGGGTTTGGTGGGTTGGCTTTTTGGTTGGTTGGTTCTTTTTTCATTTTAGGGAGAAGAAACAGAAGAATGTTACAAATTGCAGGACTGAAATAATTATCAAAAAGTATGATTTGGGTAATTCTTTGAGCAGATGAGGTGTCAAACAGCTTGCAGTGGCTGAGAGTTAAGATGCAGGGGTGAAGCACCGAGGTGACAACTTTTATATTCAAAATTTGGGATTTAGCCAGGTGACAGAAGCTGGAAAGTTATCTGAGGGCTGCATTAATCAAAAAGAAAGTTGAGAAGTCAAATAAGAGTCAGTAGTGAACAGTATTACTGAGAAGGATGTTAGGTGTTTGGGGTTTTTTTGGTGTTGCAAAATGCATGCCTCCTCATTTGAAGGAAGAAAGAAAAATGGGAGCGTTGTCAAGTATGGCTTGTTTAAAGACAGAATGAAGTACCACATGTTTAAAACAATGCTGTGGGTTTTTCTGTCTTATTTCATTTCACTAGTGTAGGGCAGGAATATTTTGTGAAGTGCAAAATTCACAGGTATGTAATTTGCTTGTATACTGTAATTCTTATAAGGAACTTCCATCAACCTCAGTTGGGTTACAGCATAGAATATTTCAGTCTTCCTGTTCCTGAGCTTTTACCTTAATAGGAAAAGTATGTCTTTTCTCTCTTGTTTTTTAATTCCTCAGGTCCTTCCTTGTCCTGTGGATGTCTCACTTTTGTAATGTGTTTGCCTCTTAAAGCTGGTTTATACTCTGATCCCCAAGCTTTTCTATTCTGGCTTTTTTTTTATTATTATTATTTTTTGCGCATAATTTCATTATACTCCTCTGCTGCCATAACTATTGCAGAAACATATTAAGTTTTACATCACCTTCTTAAGTAATTTGTATGGAAGATACTGAGTCTTTCAATTTGCTCCAAAGAACCAAACCAGCCAGTTCACTGACTTGAAACCATTCTCTCAAATCCCAGTTAAAGCTTATTGCTTAATATATCCTCTCTACTGGAAGGTTCCCTAAGGATATTGGACAGGGGACATAGCTGAAGTTTTTCTCTATTTCTGTCATGATTTCCAGGGTCTTGCTGGAACCACTTTATAAGTTGTGTGTAATCAAAGTCCAAAACCTCTATGTACAGAGTTCCATGAAATGCTGCTTTGTAAAGAAATACTGGTTGGGGTTTTTTTCCAGTCTCTTTTGCAGAAGTTTCATTTTAAGTGTCATTATGCTGTGACAAGGTGTGTGAATACAGTGCTTGGTCATAAACAGACTTTGTAACAAAAGTATTACTTTTGATTTATTTATATTGCCTTATTTATTTTGCATTATTCATCATGCTACTGTGATTTTTTTTTTAATTTTTTTTTTATGCCATCAGGGAACACATAAACTCCATCTTCCAGTGATGTGAGAAAGGCAGTGAATAGCTGTTTACTGAAATGAACAATGGAGTTTTGCTTCTTGTAATAAAGCATTAGATCATATATTTTATGTGAAAGATTAACAAAACCACTCCGAATGTTGATCCTTGCGTTACTTCCCAAGTTTTCTGTCTCTCTAAGTGTACTACAGAGTAAAGCACAAATGGCATTATTCTAGCTCTGTGATTAGAAACAATTTTCCCCAAGACCACTTTTGATTTTAAAGGTTGAAATCTGGTTTTATTTAGCATCTATAAAAGCTCATTTCTGTGATGGAGGCTGTTTTAAAAGATTAAGCTATGCATACTTAAATCAAGAAAGAGAAATAATTTAATTATTATTTCTAGTATTGTCAAGAGGTTATTTAATCAAAACAGGCTATTTTTAGTAATTATAGGAAATATAGCAAGGGTCACATATGTATAGTAAATGCTTAGCTAAAAAGAAGGAAGTCTACTGAGCTTGTCTTCTTGCTAATCAGAAGCATGGCAAATTCTCAGGCTCAGGAAGTTCATTTAGGTTGCAGCAAGGCAACAGTATATAGATATTTTGTTCAGTTCACTTTTTTTCTACAAGCACTAACAGAATCTTCAGTTGCAGTATGGCAGAATAAGAGGACGAGAGAAAATGACTGTACAAATCCCTCAAACCAGGAATTTATTTATGATTAGAATTTATGAATTTGGATTTAAGAAGGTTTTTTTTCTAAGACTTCTATGTGACTACCCATTTGGAAAGTAATGTAAAGTGTTTGGAGATGTATCGTTTGAGCTGCTGACATAATTAATGATTTCATTAAGAGTGTGAAAGGAGGCTCTTGTTTTTCTCTGGAGTTAGCAAGCCAAATTCATGTCTGAACTCTAATAACCAAGGTTGCTTTTGCTGATCTAGACTGTTGGTCCTCTTGTTACAAAACACAGATTTGAAGGCTAAATATTACACTGGGCTGTGATACTTCCCAACGTGTCAGGAGTGTGACATGTTTTAAATACAAATGGCTACTATGCACTACAGCCTGGCAGAAACCCGACCAGTGTTTCACATAACAATGCATATTGGAAGAATGTAAATGGAATAATGTGCCTGTAGAAGTTCAAAGGAAACCAACATAATAATTACCACTTATCCCTCCCAGGTTTCACATAAGAGCTTTGCTTAGGTGGTCTGCACTCCAGTAGTAATGCTGATCCTTGAAAATTTATGGCAATCCTAAGAAAACTGCAGCAGGATTTCTTAGGAATAACTTAAGAATTGGGGATAGTGCCCTTTTAGTTATGTCCTGACTGACTTCTCATTTCATGAGAGTTGGGCTGGCATCCTGAAGGAGTTGACATGAGTTTGTTTTCTTCATCTTGTTACCTTATGAAGAACAAAGATATAGCTGCTACAAAATCCATACTTTGAAGTAGTCCAGAGAGGTGGAACAGAAGGAGTGCTGAAGGCCAGATTTGTGCAGGAGACCTATGAGAAAAGAAAGCACTTGGGAAGTACAAATAGCCAAACTGACTTCACAGAGACTACCCAAGTGCCGAAGTTAAGGAAAGGCCTCTGAGCTGTTCTGGTTCAGAACCAAGCACAACAGGGGCTAAAATCCTAAGAAAGCTGGAGCCAATGTCAGGATTGAGAGGCATTGCAGGACTACATGGGAAACTTTTAGCACATGCCTGGCCTCAGACAGTATCAGCCTCTTCAGTGAACGTTCAGGTAACGCAATGCCCTGTGTCTATGCTGTATACTTTTTCAGTGTTATAAAGAAGCCAACTCTTTGATGGTCAGTGATACAAACCAGGCTAAATGTGTGCCTCACACTAAGCCTGTGAGTAGTCTCTTTGTTTTTGGTTGGTTGGCTGGTTTTTAAATCAGCGTGTGCATGTTACATGCACATGTGTGATCAATAGTAAGAAAATTGTGAAACTATGCAGAGTTTGAAGGGAAAAATGACCCTGTATCATATGCTGGGAAGACAATTCTTGTTAACATGTCTGGTAGCTTCATCTCTTAATTGATTTGAGGATATGATTGAAATGGAAGGGCAAAGTCATAGTTTATGTGTCTTATTTCATAAAATCTACACTTATACAGACCTTCATATCTAAAGATTTCTGAGAGGCTAAGAATAACCATATTAGGTCAGAATCAAGGTGCAGCTAGCTCATTGGATTGCCTGGGGCAGGGACCAGCAGCAGACACACAGGCTAATATAAACTGAATCATCTCCAGTTAAATTCTCCTGTCTCTCAGTAATTGCTGATTTAGAGAATGACTGGCAGATGCATTGTACCATCATTTTGAATAGCCACCAACAGACTTATTCTTCCTGAGTTTAACTACAACCTTTTTTGACCTTGGTTACAGAGCTGGCCTCCACAACATCCTGTGGTGGACTTCCACAGCTTAATTATTATGTTGTGTGAAGAAGAACTTCCTTTCATTTGTTTTTAATGTGGAGGGAATTGAATTCTCCCTAATACTTTATGTTACAAGAAGCAGGGAATAGTCATTTTCTGCTCATCTTCTCTTTGCTATTCATAATTTTGTAGACCTTATTAAATTTCTTCTCCATCATCTCTTTTTCCATCAGAAAAGTTGTAGTCCATTTCATTTTGCTTCCTGTGCAAATCTTCCCTTAATTTATTTTTTTTTCCCCAGATCAGTTTTGCTGTGTATCTTTTCCCCTTCTACTCTACTGTTAACAAAAAGGACAAGGAGAATTAGGAAATTTTTCAAAAGAGTGCAAACACAACATGTAAGAATCTGCAGAACTCAGATTGTTTTTTCCTCCCCTATTTACAGTATTCCATTTCCATAGTAATGTCCAGTTACTCGCTGTTGTTCTGCAGCTTTTATATGCAGCTTTAGTGTTTCTTGTCCTGAATGGTTTCTTTTATATTCTATCCTACTGGAGTATTTATAAAGTAAACATCAGATTGCTTTTCCCTTCTAAGAGATGATGAAAAAGTTTTTTGTTGTTGTTGTGGTTTGTTTGTTTTTTTTTAAATTTATTTGTCTGTTAGATTCAAGTGGGGGGGAGAGGGGGAGGGAGAGGGGCGGGAAGAGAAATGATAAAAGAAGTTTCCAAATTCTTTATGTAATTTTCAAAGCTATTGAAGAACAATCATTAGGCATTATTTTTAGAAAAGAACTTACATTCCACAATCCATGTTCAGTTACCTTTCCTTGGAAGTCCTGTTCCCAATAATCTGGCTCTTTGCTTTTGCTTAGCTGTTTGGTTACTTGTGTATATGTGTGTTTGTGTGTGTGTGTATGCTGGTGTTCGTGTGAGCTCATTCACTTTGTGCTCGGGTTAATAAGATATGAGATCATTCTTCCTTGAGAAAGGGTTTTGTGGTCTGGTCAGAGAAAAAACACCCACGTTCAGCATTTTAAGCTGAGGAAAAGCTCAACTTTTTTGAGGAGCTTGCTTATCACAGAGAGATCTGAGCAAGGTATGAAGTGCTGTACTTCAGATTGCTCTGTCCTAACCCTCCGAATAGGACCAATATATAAAAAAAGAAAATGTCATTATTAATATTTACATATACATGTGTCTAGATAGGTTGTGGTTTATGTGTAACAGAAAAAATGTTAGATATGTATTTTATGTGTACATAGTATATTTTATGTATTTTATGTGTACATAGTATATACATATATACATGTGCCTATACTTGATAGATACATTATATATGTATATATATGTAGATCTATCTATTTGCAAACAGCAGTAAGCCTGGGGAATAATAAGAAGCATTTCTGTCTGGGAAGAACTTCTTTGAGGTAAACAACTAAGTTATAGTGTTTATGTTCACTCCAATTTTGAGAACCTGACATAAATTCACATGTTGCTTAACAGACCTGTGGTTTGGTGCCAAGTGCCTTACAGTCCTGGACTATATTCCTTCTCTCTCCTGTTTCATTTTAGTTGTTTGTTGTGTTTTGTTTTGTTTTCCTAGTATTAGTCTATTCCTAGCTTCTGGCTTATTAGGGTAGGTATCAGTTACTTGAGCTGTGCCATGAATTTTGCACAATTATTTTGTAGCATGTCAGTAGGAGATGCAGGAACATTTACATGTATCCCCAAAGTTACAGCTTGGGTTGTGATTTTTGGCTAAGCAAGTACGAGTCCTTACTCAGAATATATGTGAAGCATGTGACTTGAGAGTTCATATATATATAAACTAGATTTGCTCAGATTGAAAATAAAGAAGAAATTGCCTTCTGGTAGAAAGTGAGCACAGGGTGTTTCATCTCAAAATGGATTGGTTTGGGAAAGTCTTAAGCAACTGAAAATCCAAGTTTATAAATGTGTCTAGAAGTAGAGGTCTCGGGACTTATCTGGTTAGTGAGAAAGGGTTGGCAAGGGGTTATGAAACCTCATGTCTGGAACTGCATCTGGTGGTAGGGAAACATTTACTGCACCAGTCAGTGTGTGTTGGAGGGAGCTGAAAGTCCTCTTCTCTTCCCTCCCTTCTCTCAGTAAATCCACTTTAAATGACCTTTAGCTTTTACTATCCAAAATATTAAACTGTACTTCTTTAAACTGCATGTCTGCACCTAGAAAGTATCCCTTGTGAGGTTTTCCTGGTTTCTCCCAGTATTCCACACACCTAGCAGTATATAGTACCATTGAGTGAAAAGATTAGCAGGTGTGACTATAATGCATGATTAAATAATAACATCTTAAACCCAAACTGTCATTTATCAGGAAGGTGGACTGACATCAACAACAACAACAACAACAACAACAAAAACAAGCAGAAAAAGAAGATTTTTACTGACTACGTGCCTCTTTCCATTTACTGTCACTCCAGAATTGCACTGCAGTTGCAGTAGGCTCCCTTTTCAGTTGACACATCCAAAGAGGAACACCTCATATAAACACACGCTGAGTCAGTACTAACGTTTAATTGGAAAATAGTAGTAGTTCTTTAGGTATTAAATAATAGCTGAAGTATTAATCATTCCACATTTAATGCAGAGATGAACAAGCCCTTTCTTTAAAGTTAAATATATCTCTTTGAGCATTATTTCCATGTCATAACTGATTCAGCTTTTCCGCTATGCTATGACTGCTGAATGGAAAGAATTAATTTAAAATTACAAAAACAACTGCTTTGATTTGTTGTGAAACTGTGATTAAAGTGTATTTTAGCCAACTGTTTCTTTTGGTTCTGTATTTGGTGGGTTTGAGGTTTCTTTTATTTTGTTGTACACAATAGAAGAAGAATTACATTATATATTCAATTCTTGAAGGATAATTTAGCCTGTAGGAAAAGCTATACCTTACAATGATTTTTGCTCTTTCCAGAACACTCTACTTCCAGGAGCTTTCAAAATACTGTGCAGACAAAATAGAACTCACAGATTTTTCGCATGAGTTTGATTTCAATCCCAGGGAATTACGTCCAGTAGCTTTCATGGCTTTATCTCAGATACTAAAACTTTACTCCTTGTTAAAATGGGATGGAATAGAAAATTGTTTTAATGCTGTGTGGCAGTACTTGGTAATATTTCAAGAAAATACACACACAAAAAAGAATATAACACCCATTGAAAGCTGCAGTGCAATTAATCAGCAATTGCTCAAGAGAAGTTGCACTTAATGATCCTGGAGGTCTTTTCCAACCTTAATGATTCTGAGATTCTAAATTTGAGTGAGACATGAACATTATCTTCTCCTAGTCTACTTATAAACACTGTGGTATTTTATATAGCAGAGCACCCTATCTCTACGCTATCAAATCTTTGTGCAGCCTTTGTTTGGCATATACTGACTAAAAGTGTACTTCAGGAAGGTATAATATATATAATTTTTTTATTTTTTTTTTTTCCCTTGGGGAAAAAAGTCTGTAATATTGCCTTGGAATAATGAATATGTAAGCATTACTGGGAAATGTGTAAACAGTAATCCCAAAGGTAATCCTAATAGACTCAGATGGAATGGGAATTGCTAGTTTCCACACTCTTATTTTCAGAATTCTCCTCTTTTGTTGGATAGAACAAGGAAGTTCAGAAGGCCTTGCAAGTTTTGTTTGAATCTGTGCTCACAGGGCATGCTGAATTTGAGATTTTTATAAAAATGGGTCTAGAGATGACATGGAAACCGTAGAAACAGGGATTTCCTCTCCCATGCCAAAGCAGGCTGTTGTTACTTCTGCGTTGTTAGAATGCTTTGTGTTTAACCCCTGCTGAACAAGTGCAAAAAGTTACTGCAGGCTATCATCGTATCGAGAAATCTTATGTAAGCCAGCTGTAGTGCTGAACTGCTGTAACTTCTTTTATAACAACTTCATAACCAATTCCACGGTTGGAAACTTGCAGCTGAAGTCCTGGAGCTGATGAAGTTTGAAGACCGTAGTAGACAAGCAGTGTGTTACAGATTTCTGGGCCTGGGAGCACTCTAAGCACAATCACAATGCTTGTTCAGATGGTGGGAAGAAAAGCTGCATGAAACTGCATGTAGGCTGAAGGTGGATATGAGTCCCCGGGGCTCTGCTAGGATGCTCAGCTACCTGACTACTTGACTTCAAAGCAGCAGTTCTCCCTAGTTAAGGGCTGTCCTGATTTCAACCCCACTTCCTCTTTTTGAAAGCATCGTGCCTAGTTCATGATGCCTTGAGGGTTCACCATTGTCTCCACCTTCCATCAGCAGCGTGACCACCTCGGACTTCATTGCTTTCTAGTAATCTTGTGCTCCTCTCTTCCTCCCCATCAGTCACTGTTGCTGCTTTGGGGTCTACCTTTAGCCACAAAAATTTAAATTAATGAAAGGATCTGTGAACACATACATGACCTGAGGATGTTGAGGACATAAATTGTATTTCCCTAACCTATTTTCTTTGTTTTTTCCTCTTCCTTTGGAAGCCTCCAGATGGCAATTAAAATAGCAAACTTCTATCTTTATATATATAACTTCACATTAGTTGTGGGCTTTTAATTAATACATGTAACAAAAAAAGCTCTACTCTAACAGTACTTTATCATTCTCCATTGATAAAATTTGACCTTCAGGCATAACAACACGAGCATATTCTGACTGAGCATCACCAAACAGAAACAGGTTATTCCATTCATTTAAAAAAGGTCATTCCCTGTATGAACTGGAATTTGAGGGAGATGTACAGGGAGTTCCCTTTGAGTTAATTTTCCTTTGAAGTGATGTCTTGATCACATCTTTGTCTGTAAACCTCCCTCTTTCTTTCATTTTGATTTCTTCTTCAACTGCTCCCAGACTCTGAATCTCTCATCCCATTGACGTGTTCTTCCTTGTTTCCTGATGCAGCTGCCACCACGACCTGTCCTTACACCTGTGCCTATAACAAGGTCTCCCTCTGGTCTGGAGAGCTGTTTTGCCTCTATTAGCCCAAGACCTAGCCATTCATGGAGATGTTCTAGGCATAGCATGAAGGCAGACACTTCAGTCTTCTAGGGGATTGAATCTAGTTGCCAAAATAACTCTTGTTTATGGAAAATACAGTAAAAAAAAATGGTGATTTTTAAACACCTCGATTAGTTGTCCAAATCTGGATTTATTAACACTACCAGCAAAAGCATGACACTGTCCCTAAGGCAATCCCAGTCTGCCAGATTTCAAAGGAAAACAGTAGAAGTGTTAATTGATTTCAAAAATAGATCGCAGTACTCTTATAGTGGAAAGCATGAGGCAACTTACATACACAGGGGCTGGAGCCATCTCCTGGTACAATAACAGTCTCTTCTCTCCATGCCCAGGTGAGGATTCAGGACAAAACATAATTGCAGTCTGATTTTTACTTCTCTCTCAGCTTTTCTCTTTCACTCACTTTGCTTAACTCAGTGGCCTAATCTTGGGAAAAAAAGTGGGCAGACAGGGGTGTGGGGAGCAGTTTCAGGTCAGCACCTCAGAAAAATGGACACTAGTGAGGCATGTGGAATAAGATACACTTGCAGAAAAAACATCTTTGAAGGCCTTGTAGGCTGCTTGGTGTTTCTCCTTGTGAATGTTTCTCCATTCTGGCCTCATTAGGACAGGGTGACTATCATGTTTCATTGAAATATCATTAATTTGTCTGGCTTTTGGTGTGTGAGTGGATTCTCTTCTCATTTATTTCAAAACCTGCATCCTATCAGACATACAGCTGGGATGCCTGTCTGGGATGAAAGAAGTTCCTGCCTGACAAACCTAGTGGCTTTCTACAACAGAATGACTGCATCAGTGGACAAGGGATGACCTGTGGACGTGATCTATCTGGACTTCTGCAAGGCCTTTGACATGGTCCCCCACAACATCCTGCTCACCAGGTTGGAGAGATATGGATTTGATGGGTGGACCATTCATTGGATAAGGAATTGGCTGGATGGCCACATCCAGAGGGTAGTGGTTAATGGCTCAAAGTCCANCTCATAAAAAGCCTGGAGAGGGCCTGGTTACAAAGGCCTGGATGAGAGGCAATGGGTTTAAATTAGAAGAGAGTGGATTTAGATTGGATGTAAGGAGGAAGTTCTTTATCATGAGGATGGTAGAACACTGGAAAAGGTTGCCCAGGGAGGTGGTTGAGGCCCCATTCCTGGAGACATTCAAGGTGGGTCTGACAGAGCTCTGAGCACCCTGCTCTAGTTGAGGATGTCCCTGCTCTCAGCAGGGGGTTGGATGAGATGACCTTTAGAGATCCCTTCTAACCCAGACATTTCTGTTTCTATGTTTCTAAATTAAGAAACAAGATTAGGAAAAGAAATCCCTCCATACTTGAGCATCTCTACAATAAACAAAAAAGACCCCATGGTACATAGAGTGAATGATCAGGCTCTCTTCACAGTTTCATTTGGGGATGAATTTCACTGGAGAGCTGAACTTGGCCGACTGTCTTTCAGTTTCTGTTTATTAATGTCATATAATTTAATAACAGGAAATGAGTAATGAAATTCACTAGTGACAGGCTGCTTATTTAGGCCAAGTGATTTGCATCTGAACTGAAAGGGGCCCAGATCATTACTTTACTAAGATGTTTGTTCCGCTGATTGCTAATACACATTCAAACAGACAAAATAGAAAAGCTTTTATGACAACTTTAAGGCATTACTGGCAAGCAATACTAGGAAGTGTTAGTTCTTAAGAGTCTACAGTAGTGAGTTCTGATAGCCATGTCCACCGCCAGCAGTCGCAATGAGATGCTGCATTAAGGCTGGCCAGAGAGTTCGCAGCAAGATGGACAGAGCCGAGGTACCAACATTTCCTACCACTCATAAATTCCAAATAAAACATGCACACCTGCTGGGATAATGTCTAAAAGGGTGATTTTAAGTTTGTTTTCCATACTCCTTCATCTGTTGTATGTAATTTCCAAGCTACAATGAGGGGGAAGGAGGAACAGAAGAAGCCAGATGAAGTGAAGTATTTTTTTTTGATTTAAATGTGAAGGTATTGCCTGGAGGTATTTTCTGCTACAAACCGAGGTTTTGGAATAGAAGTTTAATTGATGTGATGTCATAAAATAAATAGAATAAATTTATGAATTGATGGTCTCTCAGTCTGGCTCTCAGTGGGTGGCAGGTATCTACATTACAAAGACCATCAACACTGGCACCTCTTTTGGTAGGAACCTAAGCATTAATTTGGCATGGGGATACACTGCTCTTCAAGGTGGTCTTTCCAGGTGATGGCTTCAGCACCATGTTGTATTCATGAGGGGAGGTCTGGGGGGAGCACAGGAGACAAAAAGGACTATCAGTGCCTAACCAGAATGTGTGTGTGCATCCCTGAAAACTCTTCTTCAGTGGTGTCAGTCTGATGTCTGTTACCACCACTAAGTTATCTATTAAAATTTCAAGGAAGGTATTTGTTTGGTTTTAATGTTAGGCTGTTTCTCAAGTGCTAAAGGGCCCCTTGTTAAGAAAGTGATGGTGAGATCAGAAGGGTTTGCTCTGCCATATTAAACAGGGTCCCCATGCTAGAGGACTGTGCTGTCTGCTGTTACTATGGAATGAGTTAGTACTGCAGGGACGGAAGCCATCAGGAAGGGCAGCAAAGCAAAATATCATTAGGGGCTTGGGGCCACAGAGGAGTGATACCAAGGAAATGAGCTGGTCTTAGAAGGTGGGCTGTCTATGAAGAGAGCTGACAAGCAAGTTGTTGAAGTTACAGTTAAGGCTTGAAGGGGACAGGGCTTTGTCTAGAAGGACTGTTGCCAGTACATAATTTGGAAATATAAGCCACGCAGATGTCTACATGCACAATTATACAGGTAATAGGGCTTATCCCCATTTTTGTACGATGAAACTGTCTCTGTGTGGGTGGGGTCAGAAGTTGTGAAAGCTGAAGTGCTGTAACCAAAACCAAGTAAGCATTTGCCTTTATGGTATTAGGTTATTACTTCAAATTAGGGTCTGCCATTCCAGCATGAATGTAATAGTAGGCTACTGGTGCTCTATATCCTTATGAAGTATCTGCCAATATCCTCAATCCAAATCTATGGGGTGAGGCCCAAAGGTGCTTTCTTTGTTTTGTTTATTTTATTTGATTTGGCTGGGAGTGAAATCTACACCTTCAAGGGGAGGGGAATTTTCCAGCAGTACTCCTCAGCCTGCTGGGTTTTACATTATGGAAATGGTGTGATAACAGATGATGAGTAAGGGGAGGGACTATTTCCAACTAACTCTTGGTGTCTTAATGAGGGTACATTTGAAAATATCTATCTACACATGCCATTTTCTCTACGCTGAAAAAACCCCGACTTTCAAGCAACATGTAGCACAAGAATTTTATGTAGCTTTATTACAATTAGGGTCTTTGCCCAGGCAAGCACGATTGTCAGGGAAAACTTTGCCTGCCTGTGTTCATTCATAGATTCCTCTGACTATATACATCATTATTGCTAAATATAACCTGTGTCCTAACAGAATTTTTGATCTAAAGAGGTGATGGAGACAGAGGATTTGTATGGTCTGGAACATTACTCACTGTTAAAAAAAAAAAAGGCCTCAGAATTAATACTTGACTGAAGATTCACAATTGTCATCATTATGCCAGGTCTGTACTATTATTTTACACCTTCTCAATACAATGGGGAATTACAGGATTCCAGTGAATGCTGCCACGACCATTTCAGCACAGAATTACATGCCAATAGCTAGCTTAATTTATTTTAGGTATGATCACTGTTCCCCACACTGTGAACAAAAAAAGTTAGATGGAGTGTGAGATAGTAAATCCCAGGTCTTAGCTGCACAGTTCTCACTTCCTTGCCTCCTTCCCATCATCCCATATCTTTATATGGTTAATTTGTGAAATTCTTGAAATGCCAATTAAAACATGTTTTAACATTTGCACAATTTAAATAAAATCTATCAAACTTTATTACCAGGAAAAGAAAACGAGCATATGATAGCCTTGTTAAATTATCCTATTGCTAAAGTTTTCATGACCAGGACAATGGATACATGCAGAGTCTTGATTCCTGTTAAGGTATTTATTTGATTTCAGAAATGTTGTTGGGTTGTTTTTTTGGTTGGTTGGTTTTGTTTTGTTTTGTGTGTGGGTTTGGGTTTTGTTTGGTTTGGGTTTTTTTCCTGAGGAGGTGGAAATGGGGTGCCTCTGGCCATGGTCCACCCACATGAAAGTCTGGGAGAATTATTTTATTTATTCCTTTTTATCACACCTCTTCTGAATTCTGTTTTTGGCTTCTCAAATCATAGTCTTCGCAACAATTAACTGCTTTTGACACTGTTTTTGTGTCCATACTTAAGAATTCATCAATGCGTATTTCCTTTAATGTTTGACATCTGCTGAAGTTATAGATGTGTGTGCATTTGCACATGTATATGAAGATAAATTATGAAGGAAAGCATTTCATAAATAATTCACTTTAAATGCAATGAATTGAACTGCTAGCAACAAGAAAAGAATATCTGTGCTGAAAGTCAGAATGAGGCTCATGCAAAACCCATCTCAAAAATAGTCTTAAGGTAGAATGTGAAATTTAACAATACAAATATATAGTAAAAATACAGAAAGAATTCATAGCTTGCAATTAGTTGTACTGAGCTAATCAGAACTCATTCTAGATTTTCTGGCAGGTTATGTTCTAAGCCAACACTTTGTAGAAAGATGTGATGAAAGCAATGATTTCTTCTACAACACAATGGAAGGCTAAATGTGGGCTTGTTCCCACAACCAGCCTTCAGCAGTAAAACCATATTTGATACTTGATTGAGGAAAAATAAAGAAGATGCCTACATGCTATTTGTACTTGAGGCAGAAGCTCTGCTATCAAATCAGCATCTTGTTTTCACAGCAGGAAGAATCACCTGTTCTTAGTGACTGATAAGGACTTTATGTTTGATTTTGACTCCCAGAAAGTGAAAAACTTTAGTATGTGTTCTGATTAAAAAAAAAAAAAAACCAAGAAACTAGTACACTAAAGAAAAGAGGAGTTGGGATCTACAAATATATATACATAAAGAGGTGAGACCTGAAGCAGTGCAGATTTATATCTTGTCTTGACTGGAATTCTAGTCATGTGTTCACTTCCCCAGCCTGTCTCCCTCCTTCCATTTTCCCTCCTCTCCTTTTCTTCTCCCCTCCCACTTTCCTTCCTTTTCCCTCTTTCTTGCTTCCCTTCTTTTCCTTGCCCCCTTTCCTTTTTACCTATTTACACTCTCTTTTTCTCACCCTTCATCCTTTTCCCCACCTTATTCTTCTCCCTTCCCTCCACTTTTTTTATCATTTATTATATTCCTATTTCCATCCCCTTTTCACATTTTTTTTGAAGTTCAGCATTACTTCAGAACAGTTCATGACCCTCAGGTCCTCAGTAAACTATGCCCAGTTCCCCCTTCTGCTAATAATGCCTTATTACATTTACTTCAGAGCACAGAATGTCAGAATTCAAAGGAAATGAATGGTGAATATTTCCCTCAAGGTGATGGCACACACTATGATTTGTATGGACATTTTAGCAAGTTTGTCAAAAGGAAGCATTTAACTCCCTGTCTTGGGGGAAGGGTGGAGAAGTTGTGTTTCACTTAGTTCAGAGAATCATCAAATTCAACATTTAGGATGCTGGAAAAGTGTCCTGCTCAGTTTTCTTGGTTCCTAGAAAAATCTCTGTCACTAAACTTCAGCTTTTTCAGTGAGTGTAGAACACTGCTGAGAGGCATAAAAAGAACTACTATGAAGTATCTTCTGCGAAAAGATGTTGCCTATTTTGAGCCTAGAAAATAAACAAGATAAATTTCTATAAGCAAAGTCTTCCACTGCTGTTCATCTGTGGTCCTGAAAAAGTACCTAAGTGTGTGTGACTGAACTTAAGAGTCCAAAAAACTACATTATGGAGCAGATCATCTTGAGTGCCATCACACATCATGTACATAACAAGCAGGCAATCAGGCCCAGTCAGCATGAAAGTCAGGTCCTGTTTGACTAACCTGATCTGCTTCTATGACAAGATGACCCACTTAATGGATGAGGGAAAGGCTGTGGATGTTGTCTACCTTGATTTTAGTAAAGCCTTTGATTCTGTTTTTCACAGCATTCTGCTGGAGAAACTGGCTACAGGTTGCTTGGACGGCTATACTCTTCCCTGGGTGAAAAACTGTCTGTTTGATCAGGCCCAAAGTGCGGTGTTGAGTGGAGTTAAATCCATTTGGTGGCTGGTGACAAGTCCTGATCTCTAGGGCTCAGTATCAGGGCCTGTTCTGTTTAATAATTTATGATCTGGATGATGGGATTGAGTTCACCCTTAGTAAGTTTGCAGATGACACCAAGTTAGGCAGGAGTGTTGCTCTGTTTGAGGATAGGAAGGCTTCACAGAGGGATCTGGACAGGCTGGATCCATGTGTGAGCCCTATTGTATGTGGTTCAACAAGGCCAAATGCTGAGTCCTGCACCTGGGTCACAACGACTCCACGCAATACTACAGGCTTGGGGCTGAGTGGCTGGAAAGCTGTTTGTCAGAAAATGACCTAGGGGTGTTGGTTGACACCCGGTTGAATACAAGTCAGCAGTGTGCCCGGGTGGCCAAGAAGGCCAATGGCATCCTGCCTTGTATCATAATAATATCTTTTCTTCATACACCATATATATCTTCCTAAGATGACAGAAGCAAATGTGAATCCACTGATTTAACTTAAAGAAGTGATGGAAAAATAACTTTGTCTTATAGCCTGCTGTGAGAATGGAAACAAGCATTATTCACTCATGTGTGTTCACATGTGTGTGCATATACAAGTTTACATGCACTTTCACCCTTTTCTTTGAAGGCTTTCTGCAAGTGTGTAGCTAGGCTTAGTGTTACATTTGTGACTCTAAGGGTGTACAGAGCATCCTGTGAATGATTTATTTTCTACAGCTGAAAGAATCAGTAGGAACCCCAAGTTAGAGATAGCAGTAATAAAGATAGTGAAATCTGGTCCTTCCTAATCACACTAAAGATGTTATGGAAAACTAAGGGAAAGAGAATGCTGAATCAAAAACTGTGTCTATGTTTCCTCTAGTGGTTTGCCTTAGCAATTCTTATTTAAATCCCTGTACAGAGGGCACATTAAGTAAAGGAATCATTTCTGTTCATAGTGGATTTGAATATTTAATGGAACTTAAATGGGTTATCTTGACTGATTGCACAGGAACATGTTTCACCCACGTTTTGTTGGATCGTTTTTGCTAAACTGGAATATAATTTGAAGAACATTTACCAGGTTCCTAGAACTCATGGGTGCTATTTTGGCTCTCTGACATAAAAAAAAATGTCATTTATGTGTCACAGATATAGGGTCATATTTGACTTTCAGACACATAAGGATTAATTAGAAATAACTTTTTAAAGTATGGGTGTTGCTTTATGTAACTGAGAAGATGCTCGTGTCCAGCATTACAATGGTTGTGTGCCATGGTCATGGCAGAGACCTGAATGCAGTCATTTTAAACTCTCTAAGCTGGAATCAAAGCAAGACTTACTTTGCAAATCTGGATTTGGGTCAGTATTGCTTCCATGTGAAGTATCTGGTCGTGTTCCCATTGCAGTTTCACTAGCAGAGCTGGACCATCTACTATAACAGACACTTTCCCAGCGATTAAGTGTGTTTACATTTGTGGTTACTTTGAAAGCTCTATGAAGCCTTTTTAGTTAATTAAATTAACATTTATTCTTTTTAGTGAAACATAATGTGCATTCTCCCTTTATATTCATTCTTTACCTTAGGCAATTTGGATACCATTGTTAGGTTGTTAGAAAAGATTAGCTTCACATAGGATTGTGCTAGCTTTGCGAAATGTATTCTTTCATATCTTTTCAACTCTTGAGTTAGTTTGGTAGAGAATGAATAAAACATTATCATCCTGTGGGCTACAATACACCTAATTGCTATCTATCATATTTCAAGGGAGCTCAATCAAGTTATTTCCTTACACATTAAATATGTTGCTTAACCTTTTAATTCCCTAAAAGAAGTATCCTAACTTTACAGTGTAGTATGAATAAAAAAGGTAGAAAACTTACTTTTGTTTAATCTTTTTTTTTTTTTACTCTATGATAATGCCTTGATAAAGTAATAATAAGTGCTTAGACTTGATCAGTCTGGTACATGGTGAACTCAAAAGACTGAAAGGAGAAAATAAAGGCTTCATGGATGCTTTTATAAGGCAGAGTTCAGAACTGTCCTGATTTATTGCAGGTTTGCCATCCTTTTTGTATTTTATGTTTTCCATTCCTCACCATATGAAAAATAGGCAATATGGACTTGCAGCCACTGTTTCACTTAATCTGTCAGAGCAGATGGAGTTGCCCATTTCCTTGAATGAATAAAATTGTTAATCTATGCGTCACATTATGCTTCATTAATACACCTCTCTGTCTGTCATATCAAGGAAGAAACCAACTGCAGGAACTGAAATTTAAGGTGCCTTGTTTTTTTGTGTGGTTTTTAACAATTATTTTTATTTTTGTTTGTTTGTTGGTTTTTGTGGGTTTTTTTGGTTTGGTTTGGTTTTGGTGTGCTGTTGTTTGTTTGTTCTGTTTTGTTTTGTTTTTCCTGTAGTCAGTGGTTTAGCAAGCTAAGTAACTGAGATACAGAACTGAGTAACAAGTATTTTACTTTAACTGAGTAACTAAGTATTTCCTAGGGTTTGATAACTGTGAGAACACAACTAACACTGTGGCCTAGCATTAGTGCACTCTTCAGATGAAGGCTTGAATACTGTTTTCTTCTCTAGCATGCTCAGTGCTCAAGTGGCTGTAATACAGATTGAAGGGTTAGCATGTTTTCAAATAACCCAGGTCCCCTTTAAATTTTCCACTGTGAGAGTAGGCTTCAAAAATCTCTTGCCAGTTTTTAAACATCACGTTGACTATTAAGACATGGCTCAAGTCATTGCTATTCTGAATAAGGATAGGATAGTGGTATGAAAAATGTCATAACTGATGCAACTTCACTTTGGTATGTGCAATAAATGGGATTTGTATATAATATACTTCCTGTACTATTAGGTAAGTCCTGCTCGGAACTGAATGAACACAATCCTAAGGTTTTGGTGTCTTTCCCAGATTTCCTGCTCTTCTTTGTCTTCTGACACTGCCTCTTGTCAGCCTCTCCATAAAAAAAAAAAAAAAAAAATAAATCTTCACTTCCCTTTGTCTGTATGTTCAGCTTTCGTTGCTACCTCACCTTTTTGCACGGCAGAAGAAGGGATGATTCCTTGTGGCAGTGTACAAATTTGAGGAGAAAGAACACATTTTGGAGCTTGACCTATTGGTTAACGAAGACAGGTAATTCTGACCTGTAGACATATTATTCAAGAGAAGCAAATACTTTGCTGCAGATTTCCTTTCTGCTCAGCTGCAAGGGCCAAACTGTGCTCCCATGCTCCAACTGACTATATGAACTAAGCACAAAGCTGGTCTCCGAGGAATAACAGAGACAATATCTTTTATCCAAGAAGAGATTTCAGGAGAAACACATACAGAGCTAGCAGAAAATTATCTGATACAACTTACTTTGTTTATGGAAAATGCTAGGGTGTTGAAATTAACCTTTCTATGAAACTGCATCAGTCACGTGGAAATGTGAGTCAGAAAAAATTCTCAGAAATTGAAAGAGGACTAGAAAAAGGGATTGAAAGGATGAGGCTCCTTGGATAACGTAGCTCCTACCAGAAACAGATGGTCAAGGCTCAAGAGCTTGATCTGAAGTAGTCAGAGCAGGGATTTGCTCCTGCATCTTGCAGTTTCCCTGTGAAATTCATTATCACTAAGCAAAGCAGTTTGTTTTCAAAACACATTGGAGGTGTTCCCAGCTCTATCCTATTGAATCCCAGAACAAGAAAGGAAGCAAAGGAGAGAGGAAAGGAGAGACAGAAGAGGGAAGATGGTTTGCTATGCAGGACAGACTAGATATTTCCTACCCTACTTGTTTTCTATGCAAGTATCTCTCAGTAGGGGTTTAAGCTTGGAGACATAACATGAGTAGCAGTTTTCTGTCCAAGTAAACTTTCTTGACTCCCACTTCTCTCAGTTTCCAAATGATCTTCAGATGTCAGGTCTCTTTTCTAGGAGTAAATGAAGGTACACCTCAAACACAATGTATGTCAGCACAGACAAAAGTGAGGTAGTACATTTCTGTTGTGTGCTTCATTTCTACCCAAAAGGTTTCTGGAGATGCCTCTGAGCACCTGTTTGCTAAACTTAGCTGCCATAATTAACTCCTTCTCTTACTGACCCTAAATGTCCTCTGTATTGAAAAGAGCAAACTGTTATGGAACTCATTTAGCAGCACTATACTAAAACATTTCTGCAGACAGCTCAACTGATTTGTATCACCGGTATTTGCCAAGCTTCAGATAAATTGTCCTCATAGTTGCTTGTGGCTTTTTTGTTTTGCTTTGTGGTTTGTTTTTTTTTTTTTGTTTTGTTTTGTTTTTTTTGTGTGTGTGTGTTTCTTTTGTTTGTTTGTTTGTTTGTTTTTTCTTTCTGTTAGTTGCACATTTCTTTGAAAGTGATCTCAAAACAAAAGAGCCAGGCTAACAGTTTTTCCAGCCTCTGAAAGGATGTAGTGACCAGAAAGACTTTACTATCTTCAGCCCTGCTCCTCAACCACAGAAAGTGAAGACATCAGAGCTTAGATTATTTGCTATGATCCTCCTCTTTATTTTATGCTTTAGCTTTGTTTTCTCTCTAAAAGTTATAAGCAATTCAGTACATTCTTCTCATGCTGAAGGTGTGATTTTATTCTTGTCTCTTCTGCTTTACTTTCCCATGCTTTCCAACTCCTGTGTACAAAGAAAAAACAGGAAGAGACTAACCAGTTGCCTGAGATGAGTTATAGTTCATGAATGTTTCTTACTGGATTGTGAAATATGTTCAGTTACATACTGAAATCTGTAGGGCCTAACTAGTTGCAAAGTGAAATTAGTACTCAGGTATTTTGTTATAGTCTATTCTTCCAATTCTTATTTCTACTATATAAATTGCTAAAATTACCATGGAAGGAAAGAGAAGTAGAAAATAAAGACCTAAAATGTCACTGGGGAAAAAATCAGATCAGTACTAAGTTGGAATGCAATTGATAATTATCTTCAAATCTGGATGAGTGCTCATGCAAAAGTGACACAGACTATACTAAACTTCAGGCTTGAAAATGACACTTATGAAGATGGCATACCAGAGAAATGGGAAATATTCCTAGTCTGGCAAGAAGCATATTAAAATTGTACATACATTTATTTGTAGTGTTTTCAGAATGCTATTTCTACATGTTGAAACTGGATTATGTTTTCAGAAAACTCAGAAATGTCATGTTTTGGCACTTCAGGAAATGTCACCTGTGGCACATCAGTTTCCTGTAAAGCAGTTGTATGTAAGAATGTATATATGTATGAATTTCATCATTCACAGATGACACAAAGTTAGGTGGGTGTGTTGATCTGTGTGAGGATAGGGAGGCTCTCCAGAGAGACTGGGATAGACTGGCTCGCTGGGCCAGTGTTAATGGGATGTGTTTCAACAAGGCCAAGTGCCAGGTCCTGCACTCGGGCCACAACAACCCCATGCAGCACTACAGGCCTGGAGCAGTGTGGCTGGAGAGCTGTCTCGTAGAGAGGGACCGTTCCAACTGACAAGCAAATGAACATGAGCCAGCAGTGTGCCCAGGTGGCAAAGAAGGCCAATGGCATCCTGGCTTGTATGAGAAATGGTGTGACCAGCAGGAGTAGGGAGGTGATGGTCCCTCTGTACTCGGCACTGGTGAGGCCTCACCTTGAGTGCTGTGTCCAGTTCTGGGCACCTCAGTACAAGAAGGATATTGAGGTCCTGGAGCAGGTGCAGAGGAGGCAACAAAGCTGGTCCAGGGACTGGAGAATAAATCATATGAGGACCGTTTGAAGGAGCTGGGTCTGTTTAGTTTGAGGAAGAGGAGGCTGAGGGGAGACCTCATCCCTCTCTACAACTACCTGAAAGGACATTGTAGAGAGCCTGGTGCTGGTCTCTTCTCTTCACTAGAACCAGAGGGAATGGCCTCAAGATGAAACCAGGTAGGTTTAGAATGGACACTAGGAAAAAAATCTTCAGGGAAAGAGTGGTGGGTTATTGGAATAGGCTGCCCAGGGAGGGTGTTGAGTCTCCATCCCTGGATGTGTTTAAGAATCGCTCAGATGTAGTGTTGGGGGATATGGTCTAGGGGTGGACTTGTAGAGTAGGGTAAAAGGTTGGACATGATAATCCCAAGGGTCTTTTCCAACCTAGATGATTCTGTGAATATCTATGCAAAGTATTTGCATATATGCTATGATCGAGTCCATGGATAAATCCAAGGTTGGATCAGGGAGAATAAGCAGTAGTGTGTAGGTAAACTTAGCTGAGTAATAAAAAAAAAAAAAAATTGTGCAAAAATTACAAAAATGAAATATATAAGGAAGAAGTTCTTTACCATGAGGGCGGTAGAACACTGGAACAGGTTGCCCAGGGAGGTGGTTGAGGCCCCATCCCTGGAGACATTCAAGGTGGGGCTTGACAGAGCTCTGAGCACCCTGCTCTAGGTGAGGATGTCCCTGCTCTCAGCAGGGATGGGGGTTGGACTGGATGACCTCTGGAGGTCCCTTCTAACCCAGACATTGCTATGATTCTATGATAAATATTTTCTTCTCTTTTGAGCATATAATACCCTAGCTATTGTAAATACATGTGAAATTCAAGAGTGGAATAAAATAATACAGCTCTTCCAGACTAGGCTTTTTTTGGCTATTTTTAGAGAAATTTTGTGTACATTTGGCTTAGTCTTTAATTAGTTTTATTTTGGGCCCCTACATAGCTAGAAGCAACAGTTGCTTTTTCACTAGGATGCTGAGACATTCTCTTTTCCAAAAGATATAAAGTTCCCTTATCTAACCCTGCAGGGCTATAATTTATCAAACTTTAAGATAATTAAGTGTTTTCATATATATATATAGGTACATGTAGGTACAGAAGCTGTGGCCTGTGACAGAACTTTGCCCAAACGGAGCCTCCCACAGGAGTATCAGAATTTTTTTTGTGGTTTACATCTCCTATATTAAGGAAGATGGATTAGTGTTTTGGGAGCATATTCTGTGTCTGAAATTAAATTAGTATATGTATTGCAACACCTTTCACAATAGAGGATAATTTTTTTCAGAATGTTTTCTGAGGAACGAAATAAAGTTGGCATTTGAAAGGATCATAGAAGTCCTATTGATTATAGATTACAGGTTGAAAATAAGTTTGCAAAAAAGCAAAGGTCCTACTCAATTGTGTGAAACAGTGTGTTATATCTCCTGCTCTCTTTGGCTCTGCACAGGCAGGGAAAGTCAACAGGACATCAGGAAAAATGACTGGGGCTTTAGAGAAAATGTAAAGAAAAATGGAATTAATTGTGGATGAATGGTCTACAGAAAACATGATACAGCTCATCTAAATATATAAAAAGGCTGCTGCAAAGGGAATAATTTATTTTCTTATGTCTGTGATGGCTAAGACTAAAAGCAATAGGCCAAACTGAAGCGAAGAGTGTTTAATCTGGATACTAGGAAAAATCTTTCCAATATTAAAGAGTTGTTTGTGGAGGTTACAGACTATAAAAAGAGATAGTAGACACTTCAGTCAAGGTTAAGTTGTTTGGTTTTGTCTTGGGCAGCAGAATAGACTATATAAACTCCTGAGACCTTTTCCAGGATTATTTTTCTATGATTTTACCAACATTTTAACAATTTTCCTATGAAGTGCCTTATAGTGACTTAGTCCCAGGTACTGAAAGGGGCTATGACCTGGTTTTGATATGCCAGTGCTATGGATATTTCCATGCACAGACCAATTCTATTTTCTTTACAGAAGATTCAGTGTACTTGAAGACTCTAGAGAATTAATAAATGGGCTTATTCAGAGCACAAAACCAGGAACAGAATTCAGCTGAGGTGCTGTCTTAATGAAACTCTGGCTAATGTATGGGCAGATAGTTTATAGCTATGATACAGTGTTCCTGTGCATATAGCTGAATGTAAGTGCTTTTACTGATGCTCCCCTAAGCTTCAGCTGAGTTAGCTTTGTGATACAACTGCCTGAACTCCAAGCATGCATGTTTTTGTTAACACTCAGTAATCTGGTGGTAACATGCTGGTTTTTCTTGACTGTGGGACATGAATTTTGTCCCTACTGTTCAAGACTTGGCCATATCTGCTTTTTAGCCCCAGTGAGGCTTATGATTATGAGTTTCCTTGAGCTGGAATGACATAAAGGAAAAATATTACCTTTTCCTTTTATTTAATGGAAAACATCCAAAAGTGTTCCTTTGGGATACAGCTTTGAAATGGCTAGTTTTGGCTAGTAAGTCTAGGATTGAAAAATAAGTGTGCAGGGCTTCAACTCTTGTATTATGGGAGCAAGGAGAGATACTAAAACCTCTTTATTAACTTTTTCATGTGAGAATGTCTTTCTGGTATCATGTTTTAAGAGAGTCCCACATTATTTTCAGATCAGAAGTTATGAGCATAGATAGCCTGCATAATTGACATTCAGAATAAAAAGAAAAGAAATTATTGATTCACTGTTTCACCGAGTGCCCAGATCTGCATGTCAGAGTGTTTTAAATGCAGTCAATAATGGGAAATGCATGACTGCTGGAGCAAGGCAGAGTTCAGATAGCTAGAATGAGTTGGTTTGCATCATACATGCTAAATTCTTTGGAGATACAGGTGGCATGTAAAAGCCCTGTTCTTCTGCCTATAAGAACATACATTTCTTGCCTTCTTTGAAAGCTACACTGAGTTTATCTATGTGGTATTTTCCAGGCTGATGAGAGTCTGCTTGGGCCACTCTGTGAGCCACCATGGAGCTTCCATTAGCTCAACTGGGATAGAAGCATTATTAGCTTTGGCACAGCAACATTAGCTCCAGATCAACCCTGACCACATTCTGGTCACTGACTGCTTCTGGTCTGGGCAGCTCAGAAAGCAAGCAAGCTGTGCTGGCAGTTGGTCAAGGCACATGCAATCCTGGCTCTTGTCTGCATACTAAATGTCATGTTGGCATTCCCACCATGTTAGGCTAGGGCATTGTAAAAAAACAAAGAAGATTGCTCAAAGGCTTAAAGAAGTGGTTGACTATATCTAATGCTTGCTGTGAAAAGGCACCGAAGGTGAACACATGGTTTCACAATCTGAGTAATAGCTTACTGAGGTGTGCCTAAAAGATAGGGTGGATTTGTGTAACTACAAGCTTACCGTTTAGATCTTGTTCTCCTTCACTTGAGAATATTTCCTCACAGGGGAAAAGATCTGAGATTGGTATGAAAGCAATTGTTCATTGTGTGGTTTCTTTTTTTGTCTGTTGGCATGAATCAGAGCCAAGCTTCCCCAGGTTTGCTGGGCAACCAGTGACAATGCTATTGTGCTTTCACCAGGCAAGGAGGATTTCCATAACCCTTGGAGTGCTACATATCTATGTGTGAAATCCGATTTTAATCTGTCTCTGTAAACACACTAACACATCTCTAGCTAGCCCTTAAGGCATTAATGCCTGAGGTAATGTCTGGATTTGATGCCACTCCCCTCCATTGCTCCGTGCTTCCTCTTTCACACAAAGGTCTCTTGGCTCAGCAAGGAGCCTAGTCCCTTATCCTCAGGAGACTTTTTACTCTCGAGTGAGCTTCCATTTCTTCTTTTTTGCTTGGACAAAATGAACACCACTAATGTACCTGCTGAAGGAGCAGATGTAGATTTTTCTGATGTGACCCTGTGGCACCATGGTGGCACCTCTACCAGAGAAGAAAGAGCCCTTAGGGTACCTCATAAAATTCTAGTATGCTAACTACTATTACTCTGCGTAAGCTTCCTGATGACTAAAGCTGTTTTTGAATCAAGTTTCATGTCCATTAAAGGGTTAATCAGTCTTCTGAAAAGGATCTATATATGCTGATTGGCATTAAGGACTCAGATGTTTGGCAAAGCTGATCATGGTGAGGAAGCAGGGCAAACTTTACTGTCATAGGTCTAATATACTTCCAAAGCAGCATGTGTTGGTAAGTACCAGTTTTTGAAAAACCAGCTCCAAGGAGAGTAGTACAGTTGGATCTCACGCTACCAAACCTCTGTTGAATCCTGTGAAGAAGAAACAACAAAGTTCCCTAGCCCACCTGCACATCTCATTCAGCTGACATGCATTCCAGTTTGGTTTGGTTTGGTTTAATTCAAAGGCAAGCACAGGACAGACAAATTCCACTTCCAGACAATAAAAAAAAAAAAAAAAGAGACTCTAAGTAATTCTGGTGATTTGGTACTGCATGTTTCCTTTTTTAGCCAATATGCAGGTGGTATCACTTTGTTACATTACCCAGCTTTCAAGCCTGGCTCTTTAATTACTACTGTACCTGCATAAGCATCAGGCTCTGTAAATCTACAAGGTGGTGACTGATACTTGGGCACAACATGCTTATTAAGTGCTTGCTCCTCTTTCAGGGAGAGGTTAGATTGTTTCTAATGAATCCAGTTAGTCCTCCTGTCGTAATAAACAGTGCCCAGTCTTGCACACATATGTTGCAATACCTTATCATCACCCTCTCATTAATGTATGAAAATCATAGAATGTAGAAAGGTTTATCGGGCTTCTGTTGTGTAACTCCCCGCTGATGAGCAGAAGTGCGTTTCATCACCATTCCTTAGGGAGGGCAGCAGAGAGGAGCTGCTATTGAGATAGCTGAATTTGGGCCATGTCTTTAGACATCAAGTCTCCTCTGTTTTACATCAGGTAGAGTATAGAAGTTTAATTCTCTGAATAACTGAATGTTAGAAAAGTAATCAGCAAAGTCCAGCACATAAAACCCAGAAGTTAGATGTTTTCACTGACCCACAATGAAAGACCTCAAAACTGCATTACGAGCAATGAAGGCATTCAGATTTGCTTCAAGAGTAAAAATACAGTGAAGATAATTGCTGAACATCTGTATGTTCTCTCAGGGAGTGTTTCCTGTTTGACTAAGGTTAGGAAAGCTGCAAGTCTGCATACATTTAAAATGGAAAGGGATGGTGGTTGAAGAGGTCCCATACGCAGAGAGTTAGCTCTTGCATCTGATGGAGGATCTTGTCTCTTTCTCACAGAAGTCTGCAGAATTCCCCATTGATTTGGGTGGAAATAGAATTTGGCTCCAACTACTAAGCAAGACTGAGACATTTAAGAACCACAAGATCACTTGGTGTAAGACACACTTTATTATAGTAATTATTGTATTGCTTAATGGCAAATGAATAGTATTGACTCTTACAAAATGTGTTTTTCTTTAGAAATGTTTATATTGTCATCCAGAAAGGGGTTTTCAACAAAGTCCCTCAACTGTTAGAATTTCTTAAACTTAAAAGTACTTTATTGTGCAACATGTGTATAAAACTGAGCTGAATTCTATGCATTATAAACCAACACACACATTGATTGTAAATTTTACTGTACAATAACAAAATACATTTAAGTTACTGCTTTCATCACGCTTTGTTTCAAATAAGGAAAAAAAAAGGTAAAATAATATATTTGATCCATAAGCAGACAGGATGTTTCACATAAATGAAGCAGGTCTTCAGAGTGAAAATTCTTGAACCCGAGCTCCTTAGCTGCAGTCTACAATTGCTATGTAAAGAAAAAAAGTCCTTGACACCTCCATACTTGGTGGTGACCTGCAGTGTGAAGTGAGAGCAAGGCATCATATATAGGAAACACAGTATGAGATTGGCCGAGAAGTAAATTCATCTATTCCTCTTTTCAAGCAAGAAGTAACAAGTAGAAAAATAGTTTTCATAAAAGGGACTTTCATGGAGCATGTGGCCTTGCCTTGCCGGTAGTTTCATCAGACCATGTACAGAAGTCTTGTTGATTTGTGGAATGAATTACTGCAACTCATTAAAGAATTTAATTGCTGAGAGAGATAAGCCTGTGAATCCCTGCATCCACAAGTGTTATGTAGGGATAGTTGTTAAAATAAATCTTAACTAAATTTACAGAGATATTGTGTGTTTATGAACTGCAGTGAGCTGTCCTTACTAGGGAACGGTAAGGCAGATTGTTGAGTTCACAGCAGTTCTCTTCACTAAATTATGAGTACTAGCTCCACTGGGAAAATATTCTAGCAGTCTTAAGAAACTTTCTTTGCCCATAGCATTTAAGCTGTGGGCAGCCACACTGGTAGATTTGAAGTCTGATGCCGTCTCCTCATCCCAACATGTGATAGTACAGCTGAGAAAAGGGGAAGCCCCTTTGTTGTTTGCCTTTGAGAAGCACATGAAAACTGGGAACTCAGGAGTGCATGAGCTGCCTGCAGCTCTTTTGAAACTCACTTGAGGACTGGCAGAGGTAGGTGTGCCTGCCATCAGTGGCTGCTCTCTGTGGAATCAAGGATCTGCCAAGCAGAGAACGACTCTAGAGACTGCACTATCTCTCAGGAGAAACAAGTTGACAAGGAAACCCAGTTTTCATGAAAAAAATCCAAACCCATAACCACAAATGCAGGTCTGATTGCACAATAGAAAATACATTAAAATATTTGTGTTTACCACTTTGCTTTCAAATAAGAAGCAAAGTTAACATTCAAGTACTATGCGACTGAGGAGTAGGAAGACCTGGGATGATTTTAGTTTCTGGCAGATAAGTAAGATCACAGAATTGTAGAATACCAGGTTGGAAGGGACCTGAAGGATCATCTGGGCCATCCTTTCTTGGCAAAAGTACAGTCTAGACAAGGTAGCTCAGCACCCTGTCCAGCTGAATCTTAGGTGTGTCCACTGTTGGAGAATCCACCACTTCCTGGACATAAAGACTCCAGGAGGTGGCAAACACTTTTCAAACTAGGAAGAATTTTGTTGAAAGAAGTATGAATCTCTGGCATAAACAGTGCAACTACTGGGCTTCCCAACATCATCGCAATGGAGGATGTAGTATGGAGAAGCTTAGGGCAACTTGCTGGAGGGAGGGAAAAGGAGAGGAAAGAGTTTAGAGGTGAAGCAGAGACAAGTTACAGTGCCATGACAGAAAGGCTGAGGCAAGCCCAGTGGCATATACAGGACATGTTATAAAACCCTTTCCTGAGCAGATCTGCATCTACAACATATCCAGCAGCTCTGCCAGCAGGACAGAGGATCTCCAGACCATTCAGACTTTGCTGATGTTGGACGAGTTTTCTGCTATTCTCACACAGACTATAGACAGAAGATAAACAGGTCACTGTAATCCTACCAATGCTCTCCATGCTGATGTTCAGGTGATTAAGTAGAAGCAACAGCTATTCTTTGAAGACTCCAAAGGGGTACTCAGACACGACTAGACAGAATTTGAGGACCAAGCTCCATACTGCTGTCAGGGTTGTTACAGTAAGCCCACAAATAAAAAGAAGCAGAGGACAGGCAGGCATACAGGTATCTAACCACAGGGGTTAAGACATGATAACAGCAATGGGGGCTGGATTTTCTTGTACAATAGATATTGGATATTTGGGGGGAAAAACCAGTTTGCATAAAAGGTGAGACAACCTGCTGTGGTTGAGAAGCATAGGTTGTTGAGATGCATAGACTGATTCTGAAGTAAGATGGCATTGTTAGAATAGAATAACTTGGAGGCCCTTCAGACATGCAGCAAATTGGACTTGTTCAAAGCTGCTACAGAGCTGAGTGTGCTGTATGGCAAGATGCTCTCTTGATGAGCAGCCACTTCTGGACAGATCTACCAGCATGCAATCACCATAATGATTACAGCAAAATGGACCAGCAATGCTCAGCCATACCTCTGATCTCTATGGGCATGCCTCTGGGGTTATACACATTTGCTAGATATTTAACTACAACCAAGGGGATATAGTGAATGTCAGCTTGGTGGTAGCACCTTGAACAACCTTGTTATGCTTTTGACATGCGAGAGCCTGGCCTTCTTCGTAAAAGGTCAGGGCAGCACAGTATTTCAGATGCTTGTACTCCTGTTGGACCTCTGTAAAGACCAACTTCTTTGGTGTGCTTTCTTTGTGTCAGTGTCTTGTTGCAGCAAGTGGAGATAACAAGAGCACTGTGAATGATGGACAACAGCAATAGATGGAACTTCTTATAATGGGCTATACAGTAGATCTAACAGCTGAAGACAAAGTAGACTGACTACTAAGTATGAGTGACAGAAGCTCTATGTTGTGTACTGTGAGCACATAGAGGACAGGAGATATCCCCAAGGACAAATCAGCTTTGATGCAGTGTTGTCATACCTGAGGCTCACCCGGGGACAAAGGCCACCAGAGGCAGGTTGGAAACACGCACTGAGGCAATTCTAGCAGAGGAGGACAGGCACAGCTGCTATGTTTGTGCCAGAAATCAAAAACTATGCTGATAAATCAGTATGCTCAGAGAGGAGCCAAGAGAATGATGAACAGTAAATAGAAAGGTTCTCATATCGCTCCCTTTAACAAAAAAGAATGATATGGAAAGACTTATTAAAAGATTGTATGCACCTCCATGGAGAGAAGAATCACAGAATGTTAGGGGTTGGAAGGGACCTCGAAAGGTTACCTAGCCCAACCCCCCTGCCACAGCAGGATCACATCCAGAAATTTGCTAATAGAGAGAACATGCTCCTGAAATCTGGAAATTGAGAGTGAATTTTGGAAACAGTATATCAAAGACTTCCGTGGGTGGAATTGCATAAATCATTGGACAGCAATCAGTCAAAAGTCCTTAAAAAGAGAGAGATGGATATTGCTCATTTCACATGGTTCTCTGAAATACTAATATTATTAAAATATCTATTCTTATCAGCTTCTGAAGTTCAATACAAAGTGGAATCTTGTTGCTAAACTTGTCTTAAGATTTACGCTCGTGTTCACTTCACATAAGCAGTGCCACTAATGGGAAGAGAATGTCTTTTCCAGATATGTTTCCTTCAGTACACCCCCTGCAGGAAATTTAAGTCTCTACTCCAAAAAAAATTATAAATTATGGAAGAGGCTGATTGCTTTACAGTATGAAACTGAAAGCTACATTTCATTAAAACAAGTTGGCTGTTCTGGGAATGGGGCTGTTAAAGTTATAAATCATAAAAAGCCATAGTAGCACTGGCCTGCTCTCATAGCTGTTAGGTTTTACAGTGTTTACAGGTAATATTTGCCATGATTAAAACAGATATTTTTATGACGCCACCATTTTCATTAATCTCATTGTTAACTTGAAAATGTTGTTAGAACAAAAGGCTTGCGTTCTGTAACAGTGAAGGATTATGGCCCTAGATCACACATGATAGGGTTTTCCATCAGAGGAATATTTATTAATTTTAAGAATGGTCCAAGTAGAATCAAGATACAGTCCTATGCTCTGTATCTTATCCACTGACTAGTGAGCTATGACATGAAGCACACTGTAAAATTGTCTTGCTCCTTAGAAGAATATCTGATCAGATAACTGTATTCTTTATCTAGTGTCTTCTTTATCTGGAAAGTCCTGTTAACTTGGATGGCAAAAGTAATTTATTCCTCTCCCCAAACCCCCAGGGAGGCATATCAAGAGCACCTGACCACCTGCATAGATCAGATTTCAGAACTAGGATCTTGGTTCAGCTACTTGTATTTATGTGTTTACTAAAAGGAAGATTCATTATTTTGCATTCCAGAGTTTTCAAACTCCTGTCAAGTCTATAGCCAGTTAATAGGTGTATCAGCCTGTAATCACTTCAGACCAGTTACAAGACTTCTCCAGTTACAGAAAAAAACACTTTGTAGGCAGAGAGAAAAGAATATTTTTACCATTCCTATAAAACTCCTGAGGAATTACCATCTGAGACATAATTGCAAACAAATACTAGTTTTCCCCTTTAAAATCTAAATTGGAAGTGCTGACACATAAAACTGAGTATTATGATTGTTTTGTCCTATATGGAGAGGATTAGATATTGTGTACTATGTAGTAGTCTACCATACATATAATGGCAGTTACTGCACACAGTTTAATATAAAAATAATACCCATGCAGATGAATAGAAATGCTGAAGTAATTAAACCTTATAAATACACAAATAAATACTACACAATCTTTTGCCTTGGATCCAATTCCGATTCAGATTGCCTCCCTATGCAAGACTGTACTAGTCCCAAACAAACAAAATCCATGCCATATGCAATAAATAAGATGAAGAAAACCTACCTCAGCTGAAGGAAGCTGATATTGCTGAAAGCAATTTTGCTATATAAATAATGTCACAATTATGCCTATTAGCACCAAAGGAGAAAGCTAAACAATTTAAAAAAACAGCCCAAACACCTGACCTTACATTATTTTGGTGTCATTTTAGCAAGGAAAGCAAGCAGCACCTTTACAAAAGAGGTTTAGTGCACATCTAAATACAAAGAAACAGTTATAAATGGGTTTTTAAGATGTGACAGTGTATCAGAAAATGTTTGTTTTAAATGCAGTTTGGGTCTATTTATATTGTTTTATAGGTAGAAATTAAGGACAGTGGCTCTTCATCCCTTGAGGGTCCTCTGGCTTTTTACCATATGAATGATAATACCTTTATAGGTGTAGATACATTCCCTGAAGATCAATGGCTTTCTTATGTATTTCCATAATGTTAAGCAAGAGTATTTCAGCAGCTGTTTTCTACCAAATCCAGTTTAGTAGGCAACATTGCTGAATTACAGATTTACCTCCCCTGACCTCTCTGTTCTCTTCTTCCTACTTCTTTCTCTCTCCCTGCCTTCTCTTCACCTTATATTTTAGCTCTGGGTTATACTCAATATCCACTGCAATTTAAATGGGGAAAAAATGGTACCCTTCACAACAACTGAGTGCATTCAAGCAAGATGAATGAGCCTTCCTTACCCCAAAGATATGGAACAAAGCAGCTTGAAAATGGCCATGTGGTCAGACTTTCTAGCCTGGAGCTTTTGAAATGCTAGGCAAACAAATACAGTATCTAATGCCAGAGCTGCTGTTGCATCACAAATGATCGGGAAGCTATTTACTGCTTTTTTTCTCCACTGTATTTGTTAGAAGAGTGGTATTTACTGTGGCATCTTCATGCATGCAAAGACACATAAACTCCTACTTTATTTATTATCCTAATATCATTCACAGTAGGATTGAAAATTTCCTGGAAGGATAAATCTGGATTTAGAGAGGTGCCTTTTGTGGGTTCCAAAAATGTATGTTTACATTTTGTTGATTTATAATTGTGGAACAGGCATTTTTCAGCCCACAGTTTGAATAGTATAGGAGGTTTGGGTATTTTTTTTTATTTGGGGGGTGGTTGGAAGCATGTCAAAACCCTTCTGTGCTACATTCAGTAGCACTCAGCATGCCCTATTGTGGTGTTTTACATCCCCATCTTAGCGGAGCCCAGACTCTGTGGCTACATGAACAATGGCCACTCCATTTCCTTCCACACGTATGCACTGCGTAGCGCTGACAAATATTCTCAAGTATTCTGCAGCAGGGATGACACTGACTTTCCATCTTGGTGTGTGAGTGGAGAGAGAAATAGGCTGTCCTGGCAGTTGGGCTCAGAAACCTCTTAAGAGGTTTGTGATGCTGCCTGCCTATCTCACCTCAACAAGCTGAGAGGCAAGAATGAGAATGTTACAGATGTATTTTCTGAGAAAAAAAAACCACACCTTTTTGCTGTGGTACATTGCCCAGAGAGAAAAGAACAGCTGTTCGAAGGTGCTGAGAAGTATGTAATGGTAGGAATAGTCCCAGGAGAGGCAAGTTAGTAGGGAAAGGCCAGAGGAGGTGTTCAGAAGCACATAATAAATTGTGAAGTCATGTAATAAATATTATTTAGTGCATGGTTCTGCAGTTTATCTTAGTATTCTGAGCTTACTGTGAGAATAACACCATCCATGTGTTTATTCATATGTTGTATATAATATTCTTCAGTAAATAGGACCCTACTTATACATAAATATCCTGCTGTGTTCTGAAATACTTCTGACTTTTTTTGGTATTATTAGTATAAAGATAACAGTGGAATGAATAAACGTTCCTCAGCATTGGAATAAGTTAATACTGTTTACAACTTTTGCACACTTGTATAAACCAGCTGGTATCAAGTTTAAAAGGAAATTGTATCAATGACTGAGAAAAATCAAAACAGATGCTCATTACATTTGTCTAAGATAAAATTAACTGAACTTGTCATATTTTGTGGGTAATTCTTCTAACATCTGCAGAACAAAGCAAATATACTTAATTCACTACAGCCTTTAGTTTATAGGTCAGATATGGCCTCTCAGGGCTATTGTGGTTGTTTTAAAAAACTTAGAGTAAGTTTGAAAACAAAAAAAAAGCTGGAAATGTTTATTTTCGTGGCCTGAGATAATAATCCTTCCTGAGTTTCAGTTATTCTAATTTAAGGTTTACACTTGGATGGAATAACCAGACTTGGCACAAATAATTCATAAGCAGCTGGATCAGGGAAAGGGAACTCATGCTGGGAATTAATGAATTTAGCTGTTACCTCCTGAGACTGGAGAGGAATCTCTGTCTTAAATAGATCTGTCTCAGAAGAAAGACATACCTATGTGTCTCCAGAGAAGGCATCTGTCTTCATTGCTTGTACAGATTGGCTTGACTGGAGAAGCTGGTATTTCTGCTATACAAGGTAAAGATATGCTAGCAGGTCCCTAACGATGCCCACTGTTACTTATTCTTCACGTCTCAAACTTTCTAAGCAATAGAATAGCTCAAACATTTATCTCTTATTAGGTATCTAACCACTCCCTCCAGCTCCCATGACAAGTATGGGCTGATATTCCTGTGTCCGAGTTCATGCAGAGAACTCAAAAACCCTAGGATGAAACAAAAAAAAAGGTGAAACCTTGAATTCAGCGAGGTTTTCCATGCAAGCCTCCCAGAGCAGTCTTGTTAGTGAGCTGCAGCAGAATGGACTGGATACGTTGGCTACAAGGTGGATGAAAATCTGCCTCGACTGTTATGCTTGAAGGGCAGAGGTGAGAGGTTTAAGATACACTGGTGGCTGGTTACTGGGACTGATATTGTTCTACATCTTCAAGAACAACCAGACTGACAGAACAGAGTGCACCCACAGAAAATCCACAGGTAATGCCAAAACGGAGGAGTGGGTAACATGCTAATGTGCTGGAAGAGAGGGCTGGCACTAAAGCACCATGTCAACATGCTGAAGAAAATGGCAGAGAGAAACCTGATGAAGCCCAACAAAGGCAAATGCAGAGACTTGCACATGGGACAGGATAACTCCGTGCCCTGGTACAGGCTACAACTCACGGGCTGGAGGGCTGCTCGGCAGAAAGCATCTGAGATGTCATGGTGGTGAGTGAATTGAACCTGAGTCAGCAGTGCGTCCTTGTGCTGATGAACACCAAACCCCGCCAGGGCTGTATTAGCAAGTGTTGCCAGTGGGACAGCAGAAGTGATTCCTCCTTTCTGCTTAGACCCGTGAGGCTGCTCCTGCAGTACCATGTCCCATTATGGGCTTGCTATGCAAGGAAAATTTCTGCATGCTGCAGTTAGTCCATGGAGCACGTGATGTGTGACAGGGGCTGAGCTGGATTTGTTCACCTTGGAGGAAAAAAGCTAAGTGGAGGATGGGGGGTAATCGTGGTTTTGTCTTCAATTACACAGAGGAGGATTATAGGGAAAACAGAACTAGACTCTTCTCAGACTTCTGCAGTGATGTGCAAATGATGTTCTGCTTAGAGAGAAGGAAAACATATTCACCTGAGAGAACAACAATAATGGAAAGGGTAAGAGGCTGTTTGAATTCCTTAAGTTTTTAAAATTCAGTCAGAGAAGTCCCTGATCTAGATTCAAAACAGGCCTGGCTATGAGCAGGAGGTTGGTCTCAGGCCTTCCAGGCTTCCTTCCAATCTCAACTGTCCTATGATTTTATGGAAATGTCCCTTTGCAATTTTCCCCACCTCATCTTTTATCTTCATGTCTCCCAAATTTGGCATCTCCCTCTCTCCCCACTCTCACAATTCAAACAACCTCACATTTGGAGAAGGCATATACAAGTCAAGGCATTACAAATCAGGTATTTCATGCACCATTCAGATCTTAGAAAAGGCAGCTATATCTTTGACCGTATTCACAGATTTCTAGCTATTCATCGACTGTTCCTGCACCAACACTTTACCCAGTCCAACACCCTATATAGTTTTTTTAATCTTTCAAAAATCTAATTCCTTGAACTCTATAGTCACGTGGACCAGATGGTGCTTTGTTGTTCTGGGGGAAGGAAGAAGGTTACTGTAAAGGATATAATCAATGCAAGACTGCTTCATGAGGAGTTCATGTCCTTAGGTGAAAGCCAGAGAGTGGCAGAAGGCAGGTGGCTCTGAGAGGGTTTATCTTTTGAGTCAGTTTGAAGAGCTAATCCCATTCTAATTTGCCAAATGAGGCACACACAAAGAACAGTCAGATCAGTGAGCTTGTTATTCCCATGTGTGACTGGAAACTTGGGAAGGAAATCCCCTCCCAGGCTGGTAAGGCCGCTCCTAATGGAGTCCTCTAAACAGCTTCTGCTGTTACTGTCCGCATTTCCTTTCAATGTGTCATCATTTGTGGGAATTTCAAGGGATTATGAATGTGTTTATCAAGTGGAAGCTGATGTTTTAACTTGCTGCTGGATCTGCTTGCTAAAATCTTCCACCTTACTGAATCTCTATGGTTGGATAGTAATATCTGTGGGCAGAGGTCTTCAGGAGCAGGACCTGTCTATCCATAGACCTTCGATATGTGAAGCTGAATTGACCTTAAAGGACTTTTATTATGAAAGAAATATCAGTTGTATTTGTTTATTTGTTTTTAATTATTTTGCACGGGGTAGATTGCTAATATGAAATAAGTGTAAATAAAAACATTAAGTATGCGAGGTCTGGGTTATTTTTCCATTTTTATGATTTTGAAACAGAACGGTTGATATTTATTAAACACACAGGACTTCTGGGTTCTTTTCTGGTAATTAGACACATAAATCCACAAAAATGCTTTCTTGGAGCAACTGTTGCTAATGGGGTGAGACAATTTACTTTTGTGCTTGGCATGAGTCCTTGAAGTACTATATGCCATTTTATTTCAGGACATATAAACTACACATTATTGTCAACAGTAGAGACAATTACAACTAGACTTCCTTGTTCATGTTAACCCATAGTATCATTCTAGAATGATGAGATTAAAGATAAGAATACTAAAAAAATACATTTTATTTTTATACAGATTGCATAATAAGTACTCATACAAAGATCTCTGCAGAGAGTCAATAGAAAGATTTAATAGAGAAGGGCAAATTTATGTGTGCAACCAGAAATACCAGGTTTGCTATATACTATGGTTTGAGAGGGAATAGAAGAACATCAGTTATTTATGAGAGAGGAAAGAACATTTTCTATTTACAAAGTTGTAGTTAGCCCTAGCAGTTGAAAGATTTTACCACAGCTTCTGGAGATACGTCAGCCTTGACTTCCCCCTGTTGGAATGAACACAAGCAGCAATTTGTCAAGAATGAGTGTGCCTCAGCTCTCTCTGAGGCTGTGTGACTAGAAGATCACATTTCAAGATAAAGCAAAGAGGATTTTCCACTCTTATACTTTTGAAACAGCATTTTTATACACTCTGAACTGTATCTTGCAAATGGCAATGCTCAAGTTCATTTCACATCTAAGTGCAGACAGATCTTGACGTCTAACTAGTTGCAGACCAGTTACAGTATTGCTTAGCCTTTACTTACTGTAAATAACTTGTCCCTTCTTTCCTAAGAATGACTAGAGAGCTTTCATCTCTCTTTCGGTACTTCCTTTCTCAGATCAAATGCTGCTTCACAACTATTTGGGAGCCTGCAAGAAGTTATTCAAGTTCTACATACAAAGTTGACTATACCACAAATAAAGTGATCCATGCTGAAATTGGATAGTTTCTCTACAGGCAGGCTCAGGGAAAACAGTTTAATGGACGGGAATAAATGACTCTTTACTCTTTGGATGTGGTCTGTCATGGCAAATTTCAGGTGCATTGTCAAAAGAATGGTGAGGGAGTGTGTGCTTCTGTTCTCTGTGTCATACAGCTATTGTGAACAAATAGATATGTTAATTATTGGGACTTCTAAAATAGTCTTCTTTCACTGGGTATCACCTTCATTTTTCATTAGAGAAAAACATGGAAATGTCAGTGCTTAAATTGCCAATCTCTGTTCCCTAAAGCTGATAGTATTGCTCCTTAAGACATTCTAAGGCAAAGTCTCACTGTTTCCTTTCTCAAGGGATATCTGTCACTTAATAAAAGCACAGTCTGAGCCTGTTGCCACTGCTGTACAGCCCATTGTTAATGAAAAGTCTTTTACCACAAGACCCCTGGGAAACATCAAAGAACTGATTTGAAATGTTAAAACCCTTGCATACTGGTGTCACCTGAAAAGAAGGCAGCAGAAATAAGTTATGAAAAGAAGAAGAAACCCTTAATTCACGATATCTAGGGTCAGAGTCAAGGCAGAAATAGGCAATGGAACAAATGGAGGAGGAATCGGCACCTAGTTCTGGTGTCAAAAGCCAAAGGTGGAAAGTACAAAAGAAGCCAAAAGCTACAGATGAAGGCTTGAAGAGCCAGCTATCTAGGGAGCAATGTGGGCTGTTTCAAAGGTTACCTGTGGTTAGGCTGTGGTTACCAAAGCTCAAACTGAAAAGAGCAGTTCTTTGATCCTGGCTAATGAACCTCAGCTAGTGAGAACTGAGGCCAAATTCGGATACCTGAAAGGCAGCCACAGTAGAGCAGGGTCCTAGTTTAAGAACATAGCTTAAGCCAACATTTGAGATAAACTGCAGAATTTGAGAGGATGAGGCGATGGTTAAACAGTTGCATTGTGCTTTGCTGCAATGTTCTGTTCAAGTATTTTGATATTCTGTTTCTCCAGGATGAAGCAGATATTGAAGAGAATGTGAATACCAGTTCTGTACTCCCCATCCAGCAAATCATGGCAAGGATTTTGTTCCTTGACACGGACTTTGGATCAGGTTGATGAAGCCTTTAGGAGCTGTTTGTTGAGTGATTGTGAATCATCTTCTTTCTTATCCTACACATACATCCTCTACTTGGGCAGACTGATTGCTGCTGGTTTTTTGAAAGATATTGAGAAATTGAATTAAAGGAAGTAAGCATTATACACAGTAATTTTCCTGTGATGAATTAAGGCTGGGCATTAATTTGTTCTTTTGAGAAATCTTTGATCTGGTTTTATATCTTAGTTATCCCTGATGGGAAACAAACAGAGCCTTTGTCAGGTATTCGTGAGCAGGATAATACCTGTACCATAAGTTGCTTACCTACTTCCAGTAGGTTTAATGATCATCCATCATGCTCAGACTCCTGGGAACTTCTGTAACATCCCACAAGGGGGAAAAGAATGGTCCAAGAATAGTACACATCAGCACTTTAGGACATGTTACAAACCATGTGGTAATTTAGACTGCTGCATTTACAGCTAAGTTCTACCAGATGACACATACAGAATGGATCATAACATGCCCGAATCTGCACACCCTCTGACTGCAGTGAGCTTGGGGCAAAGGGATTAAGTACTCTCTTGTCTCCTTCTTCAAGAGGCCAAATCAAAGACCTGTCTCCTGCTTTTTGGATCTCTGTTTTTTTTGTTACAGGTCACTCCAGTCCAAAAGTTCAGTGTCAGTAGTTTTATATATGTTTACTTATGTAAGAATTATTACATATATTTACATATTTATACACACACCCCCCTACAGATACAATATATACATAGTAACTTCCATGGTTTCAACGTTGCTTGCATATGTCAGATGTGTGACTAATGCAAAGGAGTGAGGTGCCATCGCTGCAAGTACGTTGCTGGTGCAAGTAAGCTGCCTCTTCCCTTCCCAAAGGTGAAGCGACAGTAAGGAAAACCAAGTTCAGTAGACTTTTCTGAAACAACATTGTTGCCCTTTTGCTGACCTTTTTGCTGTACTGGAGCGACTGGCAGCACTAAGCTATTAAGAAACAGGGTGTGCACCTTGCACCTGAAAATATTTCATAAACATCTGTCTAACATGCCTTCTTAGGAGGAAAATGTACTTTTGCCATTGCTCCTGGCATCGTGGAACAACACCGCGCACCATCTGGTTCTCTGACCTTATCAGCTGGGTCTAGCTGCATGTAGAGTTCAGCTAAAACCAAAACATGGTTCAGTTCACAACATTTCCAATGGGCTCTTTTATTTTGTTTTTGTTTTTTTTTAAACTCTTTGTGAATTGTTACCAACAATATTCTTCTATGAGTGAAAGTTTTCATCATTCCTATGATCTCATTCAGCTTTTTCTTGTAGCTCTTGTTGAGACAGGAAGATGAAAATAAGCACAGTTCTGGTGAGTGGATGAATGTCTCAAAACGTGTAGTAGGATGTAAGATTTCTTTTTTTCTATTTCTCTGGTTTTCAGTCCTGGGTAGACTTCTGCTGTATATGTAGCAAATGCCTTCTGCATAAGGAGAGGATATTAGTGTTCAAGAGTAATTTTTTGTTTCACAGGCTACAAAACACATTGAATAATCCAGTCTCTGCAATGCACAAAACCTAAATGAGAGGCTAGGAAAAATAAGTCTGAAAAAAGCACCAGGGTGAAAAGCTGAAGTCTTGAAATTATCAAAAGTATATAATACATCCTCTGAAGGAGCTCCTTCCCAGTTCTGCTTCTTCTTTCCTGCTGCCATCAGCTGCCATCAGCTGATGAATATTGTAATGGGCATTTGCAGCTTCTTCTGCAAAAGGAAAGGGCAATTCAGAGAACTGAGTGAGCTCAGTTAACACCATCATCTACTCTTAGCAAGGCCTGCCTGGGGCCGTTGTGCAAGGGCTTAGTTAGTCTAGCCCAGTGACAGCTGTTTCTTTCATCATCTGTTTTTTGTATGTTACGTTTCTATTTAACACTGCTCTCTGTCAGGTCTAATTGCTCTTTTCTTTTAAGGCACTGCTTTCTAAAAGGGGCTAAAGAATTTAGTCTCCAGGCTAAAAAAAAAAAAAAATGCATTGAAAAAGAGTTATAGAGAAGTTACATTACCCTGACAGCAAATTTTGTTTTGGCTTTAACGCCTGGAAATGGGGTAGCGGGAATGGAGGTAAATACCTTATTGGAATCAGTCATTAGCCTCTCTGCTTCCTCTCTTACAAGAAGACAGAAAGCTTGAGGCGAGTCCCTGGCAGCAGTTGCAAAGTATGGTGGGGATTCCCTTCCACAGCAGAAAGAGCAATTATTTGCTATCATAACTTGATTCTTTTTAATTAGTCTTTGGACATCTATTTTACTACTCTATTTTTATCCAATGACAAGAAGCAGTGTTGGGGTCATGTGAGTGCCACTGTTCTTTCTTTTCTTTTTCTCTAAAAGCTTACAGACACCCACCCAGTGGACCATCAACAAGTGAGGATGGAATAATTCTCAGAAAAACCCCCAAAAAGGTAACCCTAATGAAATGTGTACTGAATTCTAAGATAAAAATATTATCCTGAAATTGCAAGTCAGTATTTGAGCACATTAGGTTCACACAGAAAACTTTTTAGCTGTTCAATACTGTTAAATTCTGTACCAATAGAAATGTTATTCAATTTCTGTACCAGCAGAAAAACAGGAAAGTTGAGGAGAAAAGCAGGAGGCCAGGAAAACTTCTGAGGAGAGAGGTCAGTAGGGGTGGAGGTAGCTAAGAAGAAGATAATAATCTAGGGCAAGGTTTTGCTAACATTTGATATATTAGTTTTATTTGTAAAGGCAGGATAATTTTGTGTCAGAATGACCCAGAATTGCAGAGACTTTTCCATCTATGCACTGAAGGGCTGTGTTTCATGCAGTTTTTATATATCAGAGTTCTTGTATCTCATTTCACTACCACGTCCTGCATAAAATGAGTTCTGTGCAAACAAATGTTTGAGATTTATAGATTGCTCTGTTTTCAGCAGTCTGACAATGCACTAATCATTAAAAGAGGTCTTTCATATCAGTTTTTCTACATCATCATTCAGCAGAAGTCCTAGTAAACTTCACAGATCTGACCTAATTAAAACCAGCATCAAACAAATACCTCTTCAGTTTCGATTCATAAACCAAATTGGATTCTGATTTCTGAATTTCTGAATAAGAAGCCGACTCCATAATGGTGAAGCATAAATACAAAAGGCTCCAACTGCCAAACGTTTAAAATTTTTATTTAGGATAAGCTAATAAATCAGTCTCTGGAAACAAAATGCAAGTCGATTGTAAGGATATTCTCTACAGGTGAACAGCACTACTTTAAAAATATCAGTATAAAATATTAATACTAGCCAATTAAAAGTTTTCAGCTGCAGGCTGTTTTATTCCAAATCTTTTCCAGACTTTTTTTTTATTACTTTATAGTAAACCAGCTGTACTTACTTATGCAATATAGCAGCCTACGGTATTGTATCAGCAACTGAGCTGAAACTGTGTGCAGGGTACCAGGTGTGAAAGCTTTCTTAAACCAGAACACAAAGATTTGAAGTCTAAATGCTACTGATAGCATCTGTGCTGAGTGGTCACAAGCTGCAACTGGAGACCTCTCCTAACAGTGTGAGAAAAATTGGAGAGTGATTCTTTATGGATGGCATCTTCTGTGATCTCCACACACCCTATACCAGAAATCATTTTTTAATCTATTAGAATTAATTTCCAATCTTAACTGAGGCAAGCAGAGCACCTTCATGTAGAACTAACTCCCTTGTGATCATTCTTGTATCTGAGGTGTAGACTTCACTTTTCTTTTTGTTGCTGTTTATTTTGTTTTGTTAGAGTTTTGGGTTTTTTTTCTGTTGTTCACTGAGAATAAAAAACTCCCTGCTCTTTAACTTATTTCATTTTTCCTTCATAGTGCCCCAAAAAGAAGGAATAGTTTCTTGACAAATATTGCTGTCAGTCTGACATAACTGTGGCTTTGATTATATGAAAATTGAAAGTGTTTCTCTTTTCAGTTAATTAAATTAAATGAGTGTGTACAGACTTCTTTAATAGAGCAGTCAGCATAACTTAGCAGTGTTCACCATGCTCTAAATTGCTGACAAGAAGTTCATGGTTTGTTCTTTTGGCAATCTCTGTACATAAAAAAAAATGGCCAATCTTAAGCTGAAATGAAAATAGGTGGTTTTACCAGAACCTGGAAACAACTGTTAGGAAGAGAGGTTGTGAAAATATCTATCAAAAACATTCAGCTTTTAATTTCTCGCTTGACTAGCTTTAGTTTTGTGCATCATCATAACAGTCAAGTTACCATCTGCAAGCTGTGCAATGTGAACAGTATTAAAACCCGGTATTGTATGACTAGACTGTGTGACATAGGCACTTAGTCCTGGGCATTAGTGAAATAGAATGGTAGCTAAAGCAGTGAGGAAGGTGAACTTGGAACATCTTGATTCTATTAGGAACATCTTGACTCTATTATCTTTCATTAATATCCTTGTCTCAGGTGACACAGACCTTAGAGTGTTTTCTCCACCTCTCCACCTTCTGGTAGCTTTTTGGAAGCTGACAATTGTGAACTATTTCAGAAAAATATTTGTTTTGATTTTCTGCAAACACCTAGTCTTAAAATAAAAGTCATGCCAATAATTTTAACTATTTGGACAGATACATGGTTTCATTTCCGTAACTCAGAGAATCATAGAATCATCACGGTTGGAAGAGACCTTATAGATCATCCATTTCCACCCCCCCTGCCAATGGCAGGGACATCTCCCACTAGATCAGGTTACTCAGGGCCCCATCCAGCCTGGCCTTAAAAACAACCAGGCATGGGGCTTCTACCACCTCTCTGGGCAACGTGTTCCAGTGTCTCACCACCCTCATGGTGAAGAACTTCTTCCTAATGTCCAATCTGAAACGACCCATCTCTAGTTTTAGTCCACTCCCTCCAGTCCCACTGCCTGATATCCCAAAATGTGCTTTGCCAGCTTTCTTGTAGGCCCCCTTAAGATACTGGGAGGCCACAATAAGGTCTCCCCAAAGCCTTCTTTTCTCCAGACTGAACCCCAACTCTCTCAGTCTGTCCTCATAGGAGAGGTGCTCCAGCCCCTGATCATCCTCGTGGCCATCTCTGGACACGTTCCAGTGCATCCACAGGGGTTTCAGAACTGGATGTAGTACTCCAGGTGGGGTCTCAAGAGAGTAGATTAGAGGGGGACAATCATTATGATTCTTGACCTGCTGGCCACACTCCTCTCGATGCAGCCCAGGATATGATTGGCTTTCTGGGCTGCAAAAGCACACTGATGGCTCTTGTTGAGTTTCTCATCCACCGGTAGCCCCAGGTCCTTTTCTTTGGGGCTGCTCTTGAGCCAGTCCCTGCCCAGCCTGTACTGGTGTTTGGGATTGCTCCAACCCAGACGGAGGACCTTGCACTTGGTCTCGTTGAGCTTCATGAGATTGGCATGGGCCCACCTTTCCAACCTGTCAAGGTCCCTCTGGATGGCATCCCTTCCCTCCAGCGTGTCAGCTGCCATGAGAGGATTCAAGATTAGGATAGCGGAAGTGTCATGGAACTGAATTCAGCAGCTTCTTTACATCTTAGACATACCTTAAAAAGACAAACTATTCTTAACCTGATTAAATCTGATCTCTCAAATCACTGAAAATCTTAATGCCATAAAACTACCCCAAGAATGGAAAGTCTTGTGTGTACTTCAGTATAGATTCAGGGCAGTATTACTGATTTTACCTTTATCAGTTTATGTAAAGCAATTACTGTAGAGGTTACTATAAGCACTGCCTTTCAATTTCTGTGACTGTATGACCAGGACTAAGAAGTATTCTCTATGCTATAACACAGACTGGCATTATAGTTTATCTAGCCATTAGGTGATAGTGCTCACAGACCAGATGAAGTGCTTCACTAGCTGACAGACATTTACAGCTGAACTGAGGATGAAAGCTAATAGATGAGGAAGTCGGGAGCCAAGACAGGACAAGAAGATGTATTCAGTCTTTCTATGAACCTGTCTGCTGCCTTTAAATCCAGAGAAATGCTTTTGCAGGTACAACTGTCCTTTCAGCACTTTGATGAATACCAGAGTGGATTTATGAGGTTAAGGTATCTACAAAAGCCATCTTTTTTCTACAGTGACATACATACCTTTGACAGATCTGTAGCTGCAGATTCAGAGTTCTCTTCCTGCACTGGGAATACACAACCAAGATGTCAAAAGCTGCAATGCTTCAAGAATCTGAATAGTAGAGCAAAATCTGCAAATTTTTTCTCTTTTGGAACCTTCCATGATCCTGAAATGTGCCATAGTGCTAAATCACAAATGGTGATTAATCTAACTTTCCTCCTGTTCTTCATAGTGAACTGGGCCTTATTTCTAGCATTTAGTACAACTTGGCCATCCAGTTACAAAGAAATCTCCTTCTGTATTGTAATCCCTGATTTCAGAATAGTATAGGGACTTTGCTTTTGAAATCCTCTGCTTCCATCTACCCCTCACATACATTAATAAACCACTTCTTAACATGGAAATAAATTCTTTGCTTCTGACACAAAGTATGAGAGGAAAAGATCCAAAACTTACCATTTTCTTTACATCATCTACTGTTAAAGTATTTTATAGACACTAATAGAGTGTTATGGATATCATCCAGATTTTAGTGACATAAGTGAAAAAGCTTTCACCATATCACTGAATTCAGAGTTTTGGATGTTACATGTGCAACATTCATTGCAGAAATTTGGACAGCTTTCATTCAGAGAGAATTTTTAATGATAAACTTCATGTTTTTCATTTGAGCATTTTTGTAGTTGTTTCTGTTTCATGTAGAATTTTCACAAGCTTAGTTTCTGGTCCAAATCAGTATAAAGTCAAGCAGCTTTGGTAATTTCATGATATTGATAACTTTGTCAATGTCTGATATGTAGAACTACTACACATCATGAAACCTAGGAGGTCCAAGATACAGACACTGGAGACATTAAAATTATGACTCTCTAATTTCCATATTTTCTGTAAGACATTGTATTTTACTCACAAATGAAAGTAATATTTTTTAATACTATGGATATACAATTATTCTATGGAAAGATGTGTATATGTATATAAATGACTACATAAATATAGGGAATACAATCACATGAATACTTTAATTCTTCATGATAAGTTTCTTTATTTTGTTGATCTATTACAGAAGATTTAATAGGAACTCAAAAGGGCAGAAAAAAATTAAGAAAATCCTCCAGACTAATTTTGGAGTTAACTGGTTTAAGTTAAATAGAATAGGTGTTTGCTAAAGAGTTTTCAGATTGTTTTATTGGTAAAAGGTATTCTAACAAACATTGGGTCTCTTTGTCAGATACAGATTCTTCTAGCTTGTTAAACATTGTAAGTGGACTCTAATAACACAGTGTGGCATGAAAAAATGCTGGTTTTAGAAAGTTCCTGCCTTAGAGCAGCTTCTGGACAATAAATTTAAGGATCTCAGAAAGTGTTTACTATGTCTGAGGAGACCTTTCTTGGAATAAGGCACCATAGGTGTATTCTGGCAATCAGTTTTTTAGACATAAACCTATGTGCAATTGAAACAAATTAGTGGCTAATAGTATCACTGATAAATGGCAATGATTTTAATAAGTGGAGATCTGAATGGTTTTAATTCTTTCAATTTATGATTCAGTATTTTGTAGTCATTATATAAAATATTAGCAGAGATCCTGCACAACCAAATTACCTACAAAAGCATTGTCATCCAACTAAGAATAACTGGAAGTAGAAATAAACACATTTCTGGTATCATTTTATGGTGGCCGACAGAAAATGTTGTGGTTTTTTTTCAGTGTTAACCACACAGTCATTATTAACTTGACAGAAATACCTACTTAAAGTCCAGGTAAAATAAACCTAACTTGTCTGTAGGCATATCATGGTCTGAATTGAAATCCTGAAGGAGTCATGGATCAGAATCAGATTATGAACATCGAATAAGAAAGGTCTGAAGCTACTACAGGGTTGACACTAGGGTCAACCTCTAAATGTTTTCAGTGGACTGGGCCTCTGACAACAGCTCTAGTGCCATGGAGAAATCCAGCAGCCAAAGGGTTTAAAAGGAGTGAACTCTGTAGTTCCTGTAAGTACATTCTCAGCACTACTGATGCTTTCAAGAGGAGTGTTCATAGAAAGACTTGAGCACTGCCACTTAAGGTAAATCTTCCAAAAGATTTTTTTTTTTTTTAATTTCTGAACCAAAACTCTGTTCAAATTTGGCATTACTTCTACAGATGATGCAGATGGCAGAATAGCATGGGAAAGTTGAGAGCATTGCTACATCTTCTTAAACTGCTACATAAATGAGCAAACACAACCAGTAAGTACTTAGTCTTTGCATGTAGCTGTTTAGTTATGGCTCATTTGGAAACAAGGCTTTACCTTTTGTCCAACAACTGAAACACGTGAATGACAAAGGGGGAAAATTTGTATTTGGTGCTTGTCATTCTTCTGGTTCGTATTTTGTTTTTGATAGTGTTCTTTTTCAAAATCTTCATTAACTTTTATATTTTGGGGTATTTGGTTCAGCTAACCTGCTGCTTAGAGCAGAGTCATTGTGGGTGACATCATGAGGGGTACCTTTCTTTATTTGTTAGTAATCCTAGAAAGGAAGGAAGTTAAATGGAATGAGACTAAGAAGGGAATGGCAAAATTAAAATGTGTATCACTGTGGTGGGTTGACCTTGGCTCCCTGTCAGATGCCTATCCAGCTGTTCTCTCACTACCCATCCTCAACAGATGGTGGAGGGATAAAAAAACTTGTGGGTTGAGACAGCGAGTGAGAGCACTTCTCAGTTATTGGCAATAGGTAAAACAGACTTGATTGAGAAAATCAATGAAATCTATTGCAAAAAAAATAGAGTTGGATGGTGAGCAACCAAGAGAAAAATTAAGCACACACACCATTTTTTTTTTTCCTTCGGGCTCAACTTCACTCCTTCAGTCCCAACTCCTGTACAGCCTCCCCCTCATCCTGCAGGGCAGTGCAAGGGAATGGAGAGTGGGGTAATGGGGTCAATCCATATCAGTTCCTTTCTGCTGCTCCTTCCTCACACTTTCCCCCTGTGAGTCTGCTCCACAGGCTAGAGTCCTTCAGGGTAAAACTGCTCGAGCATGGTGTCCTCCACGGGCTGCACTGTGGGTATCTGGTTTGACATGATCCCTTCCATCAGCTGCAGAATACTTGCTTCACTGTGGTGTCTTCCACAGACTGCAGGAGAATCTCTGTCCTGATGTCTAGAGATCTTCTTCCCCCTCCTTCTTCTCTGATCTTGATATTCACAGGGTTGTTTCTCAGGCTTACTTTACTTACTCTTCGCATGGTCATGAGTGAATTTTGGCCTTTTAAAAATGTGGTTTCTCAGAGATGCCTCCAGCTTGGCTGTGTACTGTGATAGGCAGCCCCTGGTCTCTTCTCAGAGATCACTCTTGCAGCTCCCGTGTTGCTCAAACTTTGCCATGTAAACCCAAGGTAATCATAAAGACTAGGAAAACTCACTAGAGCTTAGGAAGGGTGGAGTTCTTTACTCAGCTTTTTGCTTGCAAGTTACACATGGGAATGAATCTTCCTTCCAAGTCAGAGGTTACAAGTCACCTTCACACTGCACTTGCTCATTCCTCTGGTTTACTCTTGTATTGCTCTACAAGTGAAGTACCAGAAGAAGAGAGGTAGAAAGGCATAAGCAGAGACCTTTGGGAGAGTGGTCATTGTACACTGTCACAGCCCAAGAAACTTACAGGCTGAACTGTTACATGAAAAATCTGGTTTCTGTTTCTGTTTTCTCACTTTCTTCAGGAAAGGGAGAAAATCTGATTGAAAATCTTGTAAGAATCAAACATTCTGGGGAGAGAAGCAGCACAAATTGACTCTCTGCTCACCTGACTTTCCTCATATGCCTCCAAAGAAAAAATGGAGCTACAGACTCTACACTGAATGTCTCTGATAACATCTCAGACTCTCTTAAAGCAGAAAAAGCAATCCTGCTATGCGTAAAAAGGGTGTAACAGACAGACCTGTTTTCTAAAGACTGACCTTCATCTTCTGTAGCTATTAAAGCATCCAGGTAATAATAGTGAATCTTGTTATGACTACTGATATCTTGCTTCTCTGAATGGAGTTAAATATATTCTGCAACAGCTGTGACAAGAGGTTGTTGTTCATCCTCTTACCTCATTTCAGATTCTTGTTCAGGTACTTGTTTTCCCCTTCCATACCTCCTTCTGCATCAGCTCTGGCTTGCTTTCTTTCCTCATCTCTCCACTTTACTGCTTGGTCCAGCTATTTTCTGGGTTCTTTTACCTGGTATTGTCCATGTTTTGTGCTTTGTCTCCTTCACAGGCATTATTCTTCTCTTGCTCATATTTGACTACTTTCTGGAAAATCTTTTTTTTCTTTCCCAGCTCTTACCACCATGCCTTCCAGCCTCCACTACCTGCATGACTTGGCAGTCACAGTGGCAGCAGTAGATGAAAACCAGGCATTAGACATACTTACCCCTATATGGTATCCCTTGTGAGATGGTCATGATGTTTATCCCACCCTTACTGTGGACTGATCAGCATATGTGTTTACACTGGCTAGTTGGTCTAAAAAGAAAACAAAAACAAACCCCAGGCACTGTAAATCAGATTAATACAATAGGAGTGTTTCTGATCCTGTTTATGTCAGATGTACAAAACTGACGTAAGTGCAGTCACTCCTAGTTTACCTGGTTGTGCAATTTGACTAAATATCTGTCAAAATGAACTGTCATGGAAGAATAAAGGGAATTTTGGACTTAGTTCCCAACTCCAGTATTGCACCAGTATAATGCCTCTGAAGTAAGTGGCATTGCTCTATCATAAAGCTGTAATAAGCTGTGGGGAATGAAATGCTGGTTTTTTGCCTCTGAGAATTTTCAGAGTCTGCCTGATATGGCATGAGTCAAAAATATTTTGTTATTCACTGCTTTTTCTAATTATCAGATTTGTCTCTAGTCCATTTTGTGGTGTTGGCCAGACACTTAATCTGAGTAAAATTTTCCATACAATCCACACTGCTTTATGTTTCCGTGTTTTTTTTTTTCTTCTGTCTTAAAACCAGAATAGAAGAGCTGGCTAAGCATGCACAAACCTGCCTGATGAAAAGGCTTGTTTTTCCTTTTCCTTCACCCCTTCTTTTCCATTTAATGGTAGTACAAAGATGAAACACAGTTTAAGTAGCATAGTGGTTAGAATCATGAATTACAGAAAGTGATTAGCAGATTATCAATTTGTTCACTTGCCAGTGGAGCACTTCATCCACAGCAGTCATCTCAGTTGAAGATGCCAATCTCTTGGAGATAGCATTATTTTTTATAATAAGGAGTTGTGTCTGATATTGTTTTGAGAACATTTGTTCCAGTATCCCTTTACTGCTGGAGTTAGTCTATGGAGTTATTTAGAGTTGAAAACCACCTCTAGCTGCTTAAAAACATGAGAAAAACAAACATCTCCAACAAATATGTAATAAATCCTCCTATTCCTCATCACTTGGCCCTAGATCCTACTTATATTCTTCCCATTATTTGCTTGGTCCTGGGATTATTTTCCCCACCCCTTTTAGCATTTGGAGGAAGGATGTTCACCACTGAAGTTCAGGTGAAATTACATGTGCAGGTTGCTTGCTGTCATTTTTATGCACTACAATCTGAATCTATGACAGACAGTTTGGTGGGAGAAGGGGATTACTTGGTCTGTGCAACATGATAGCTTCACTGAATTTTCTGAGCACAAGGTAGACCTAAGATGCATCACTGCAAGTATTGACTCAGGAAAAATATTTCCCACTGAAGAGTACAGCCATAGTGATGTTGCTCCCAGGCTTGTTATGTTGTCTTGCTTAGTGAAAACACATATAAGAATCTACTTTCATTTACAAGCCATGGCTGAAGGACCTCCATTGATGAAACTGCAGTTTCTGAACAAAGTGGAAATGATCTCTTGCTGAAATATTATATTAAAAAATTAGTCCTGTTGGCTTTGCTGGAAAATTCCCAGTGGCACTGGCTTTGGACATCAGAGATTATCAGAACCCTGGCTTAAAACCTCACTGTTCTAAATTGGCTTTTCCTGAAATTTCCAGTTCGCCAGGAATAGGAGAACCCAATAGCTGCTGTTGCACTTCAGTTCCTTTAGTTTTCTGAGCTTGTCTTGAGTTCTGTGCTGCCTTTGTCTTATCCAGGGTCAAAGGCATCAAAATAAACCAAATATTTCTTTAGTTTAAAAAAACATTAAACTTCTGGTCCAGGTGGAACCTCATTTTTTTTTCAGGACACCAAATAGATCTGAGTGTTACACCTGGCCTTAAATGCTCTGGTTTAGCTTTACACTTTTGAACTAAAATCTTTTTCTTACCCTGACTGATGTCAGCTGAAACAAGTTCCAAGTAAAACGCCCTTTACAGTGATATTTTAGGGCTGAGGCCATTCTTTCTCTCTTCTCTTCATCTTTTCATTTTCCTGATGCAATCATCAGTCTGGCCTTGGGCTCACCTCACAGGCATTAAAAAACAAAACCAAAACCAAGTGAAAACAGAGGGACCCTTCAAACCTCAAAATTTTGCTTTCAGAATAGGCTCAGAACCCAGTAATTAGCTTCCCCTAAAATAGCTTTTCTGATTCCAAATCTTAGAAAAATTGTAATCATTGAAAGGCCTGGTGGCAGATATATCTTTTCATTAAGCCTATAACTCAATCTGGCAATGGAGAAGTCTAGAAAAAAAACACTGCAGAGAGAGGAAGTAGCTCAGTAAGGCTTGGCAAACACCTTCAAAGTACAACTATTCTTCCAAGTTTGATCGCTACAGCCACAAGCAAACATATATTAGCATATTGCCTTATCTGGGATTCTTCTGATGAGCAGAGGGGGTGCTTAAGGGGTAAATATCCTACCAAAACTATTCAGTTCTTTTTGTGGCACTGAATCTTCCACGTTTGGTTTTACATTGCTTTACAGTTGGCCTCACCACAGTGCCAGAAGGTCAGATTGCTTGTCCAAGGTCACCAAATGACTCAGTAGATTAAGTGAAAACTGAACTCAGAGGACCACCCTGCTTTCTGTGTTTTGTTTTAGGGCTTCAACATACACAGTTTCTCTGGTATTTCATACATTCCATTAATCCCACTGGCTATCAGCCAGGAAGATATTGCAGAAAGATTCAATACATGTGAATGTGCACAGTGATATATAATTCCAAGCTGATGGAAAATACATTGGACAAGCATGATTTAGTTCATCTGCATTAAAAATACCCTTTAGGCCCATGGCTCAAGAATATGAGAATACTATTTGTGGCTTTCCTTGCATTTATTAAGATGACTAAGATGAATCTTTCATCTTATTTCACTTTTGCACTAACCACACATACTAAAAATCCTATGGTTTTGTACCCAGCTTCTCAACTTACCCCTATCTGAAAATGAAATTTGTAGGTTGACTGTTATGGCCACTGTCCTATCGATATCCTCTGGAGTCCTATGCAGAATAGATACATTCCAAAGCTCAGGAATTTATTTACAGTTTTCCTATATGTAAAAACAGAGAGCTAGAGATGTGATAAAGTTCTCTGTACATCAATAGAGCAAGCAAGGCAAACTTCCATCTAAGAACTTATTCTCTAGCCAGTTGTGAAAGTCTTGTAAAAGTGAGAAATTGTCTCATTCTAAAGCATATTGTATTCCAAAGAAAATGGATTTGGAAATGAAAGAGTCAAGAAGCAGCCACTTGTAATTACATGTCATTAAGGAGCAATAGTAGCTGACCCTTGTGAAACTGTGTGACAGGATAAAGTCCTATAGAGGTGTAGCAAGGTCTGCAAGGATGTCCCAGAACATTGTGAGGTAGTTAACTAGCACCAAAATGACCTTGCTATCATTTCCTTTGAAGTGCATCCTTTGACATTTTAGCATAAGCAGCAAGTGTCCCCCTGACCTGCCAGTTTGCATAAACTCTCCTAACAGTGATTATATCATTTGGGTTAAAGAGACTTGACTCCTGCCTGAGGGCCTTTATGTTTCACTTCACACACCCTTCTGCAAAATCAAGTGCAACATCATTAGTAAGCCTTTTTCTTTTGGAAACTTTGGTGAGAATCTCCCATGACTGGGCCTGCTACTGACATTTTCAATATTTTAAGCCTTTTTGCTTCGTGTTCTGTGGGAGTTCTTGGAAAAGGTACTGGTCAGTTCAGATGTTTTCTTCTTTATTTCCTTCCATAAGATACACTCCCATCAGCCAATGGTGATAATCAGCTTCTGTAGCCTATTCACCAAGTGTATTCTTACTTTAGAGTGTCCTTGTTGCATGGTGAGCTGGCAAGGAAAACAATACAAAAAGCATTTCAAACCTTTTGAAAGGAATGACGCTGGTTACCTGTTATCCAGAAAAGGGAGTCTCTATGTATTGCATGAGTCCTCTACAATGGAATACAAAAGTCTATACAAATGGAACAGAGAAGTTGCCAGTAGGTGGTGATCAGGATTGGTAGCAGAGTTTCCAAGTTTTATAGTACCATTAAAATGTGTGTAAATTGTTTCCTTTGATTTATGTCAGCTGTTAGTAAATAGCATAACCTCTTGGAAACTCCATTGCTTCCCACATTTCCATGAAGAAACACCACCATTTCCTCTTCATGGAAAATGTCTGCTTGTGCCCCTCAGCTTCATTTGCTCAGATATGCTTAGAGGGATGTAAGCAAAGCTCTGGGGATGAATAGACTTGCAGAAAATTCTACTGTAAGTTCCATGATCCTCGTACTCTATGGATCAAAACATAGGTGCAGAAGTGCTGTGAGAATGTGGTGTGCAGTGAACACTCTTCTAGCAAAAGTGCAGAGGAACTCGTGTGGATCTACTAGGCAGCATTACATCCTTCATAACTCTTTGTATGAGTCACAAAGTGCAGCCTAGCATCTGATGTCAGTCAGCTAAAGAGAGCAAACGGGTGTAGTTTCTGTTATGGAGCCCTGGCTAGGAATTCATGAAGTGGGGACAGAACCTCCATCTTCAGTACTATGGATCCCAATTCTCTGCTCCATTCATTGTCTCTGCCCCTTTCTATCTCTTCTGTCTTTTTCAGCAACTAGGTGGCTTGGGAGACACATGTGCTCATTTGCTTGGTAAAAACATTTATTTTTAAGTGGAGCCTGTTACAAGATCAAAAGGTGAATTCCAGTCATTTTCTTGAGCATGTGAAAGTGAAGACAACTCTTGTTTAGAGATCGTCTTTTCAGGACAGCTAGGTAAGAGTTTGTTAGAAATAGCATGGCTGAAAAATAGACATGTTAGAAGACCTGGGCTTATATGCATGTAGAGGTTTCCAGGTTTACTGTGAAGGAGTATGACACTATATATCCATTCATGGCTTTACTTGACTTGTTTAGGTTTTATTTCTTGGTAGCTCTGGAAAAATGTTTTAGTTGCCAGAAAAAATCTGTACTTAATTAGATGCACAAAAACCAGCAGACAGGAAGTCTATTTCCTTACAGAGATACTGTGGTTTATATATTCTGCCCTAATATGAACTACTATTATTTTCTGATGTTCCTCTTGTTTAAGATGCTCTGAGCAACATGAAAACTCTTTTTCTGTACACCAATAATGGAAGATTTGTCAAGACACAGGCATGTGAGGAGTTTCAGTATCAGATGGCTCCTAATTCCATTTGAAAAGAGCTTCTGTCTGATTTTATTTTATAGATTTTTATCTCATTTAAAATTATTTAAATGTAACCATGGAGATGTGTGCCATCTTAGGGGCCTCACCCTGAATTTTATCAGTGTTCTAAGTGGTGAGTTTACTTCCTTGTTTTATGGGGTTAGTCCAAATGTCCAGCTAGTGGAAGTTGTTTAGGACAAGGTCTCTGTGTTCATGAAGCATCTCATAGAAATGGCCATCAGAGAGCTGCTATAACAGAATAACTGATGATGCAGCCAAAAAGGTGGTGAGGTCTTATAGGGGGTGTTGATTCTCCTCATTTAAATTTAGGAGTTGTGTGGGAAAAGTAAAATTTGTACCCCCAAAAAGTGTATTAGGTTCCTTAGGACTCTAACAAAATTGTCAAAAACACAAAAATCTCTGAATTTCTTTATTACTTTTGATGCTGTTCAGAAAGTACACAGATCCTGGGTGATGAGTGGCCATACAATACCCACTCTTTCCAAGAAAGGGAGAAAATAGTTGTGGGTTAGAAACAAGCACCATTTCTTAATTATTAAATGCAAATTAAGGTATGTGGCATAATTTACATGGCATGACAGCTATAAATAACACACTCTCATTGTGTTATCAGTCCTTGGGGTTTTTTGAGATGGGGCAGGTGGGACTTTTTTTGGTTTTGATGTTGGATTTTTTCTCTTCCCCCCTATTTGGGCTTGTTTTCCTTAGGCTAATTATTAGAATATAACTTGTAATGTCTTTGAATATTTCAAACTTGTTTATTGTTTAGCTATTTTCTTGTGATTTCACAGGCCTTCCCACATACTGTGAAGGTTTCTTCCAAAATTTTCTCTACTTTTTCTCCTCACTCTATCCTTGCATTATGTCTCTGTTACAATATCCCTTCAGTCTTTATTGTTCTGATTTCATTCTTCCTCCCACAGAGCTGAGATAGGGTGAGTAGTATATTCTATGATCATCAAGAAGAGAAAATAAGAACTTAAAAAACCTGAAGATGAAGCCAGTGTTGACAGTGCTGGAACAGGGCCTCTTGAAAATCAGTTCCATGACAGGAGATGTGGAAAGCAAGATGAGTCTCTTACCTGGATATCATCCTACTCATCTGAACTAGACCTGGAGTTAAAAATAAAAATCCCCGAAACCATGGCACTGCACTGCTTGCATTGCTTCTTAAGAACAATCTCCTTCATCAAACTAAAACTTCCAATTCAGTATTTCCTACATGAAATCAAAGCTGTCTCTATTTCCAAAGCAAGTCCTCTAGGGCATGTGGGATGCCTCTTCATATTCTACATCCAAATGCACAAATACATCAATTTGCCAACTGATGTTGGCTGGCTGTGAGGTAGCCATGTGGCTGGAAAACAGCCAGGACCCAGAGAAGGCCTGTGTTCACAGCTCCTCTGCAAGGCATACTGTCACTGGCATAGCCAGTAAGACTAGAACACTAACAGTTAGTGAAGGAGATCCAGTCTTGTGTCTCCTTTTATCTTACATCTCTCTGACGTGGCTAGTGGCAGATCTGTACCTGATGTGGAGTAGGAAGGGTGTGCATGTGGAAGCGTTCTGATCTCTCAATGATTCTTGTCAGACCCATTTGGGGAAGGTGCCATAAATTCTCAGAGAGACTTATCTTAATATATATTTCCTCGGGTAGGAAAAAAAATAGATAAGCCCATTTACTAGGTTACATTTGTGTTCAGATGTAATGGCAACCAACACCTTCAGAATAAAGCCAAGTCCTCACTTACTGGTGGTGAGCTGGTTTTCTGCAAGGCAGCAGAGAGTCTTGCAATGCTTGGTCTGAGTAATGCTCTCATTCTATATGTTTTTTATATCCAATGTGACGTATGCCTGAGGAGACTTTCAGTACTACAAAATTATTTAAATTTTCTTAGCATCTTCATTTTTTTCTATTTTTCTTTTCCAGAAAAAGAACTAATGTTTATTGATGACACAGGAAAATATAATCACTACGCTGCCTAACCACCTGAGATTCCTCAGAGCTCTTTTATCATCAGTGAAGGAAAGTTGGGAGAAAGGTGGAGCTTTTAACCATGTTGTTTTGGACAAAGAAGGAAAAAATATAGCTATCAAAATACCAGTGGGCTCTACAGTCCTTCAGCTGATAAAGACAGCACAGATGAATAATGCTTTTCTTTCAGAAGTGGTGGCCCTCGGGGCTCAGTTTCATGACCAGTCTTGTTTAATAACTTTATCAATGACCTGGATGAGGGGATTGAATGCATCCTCAGTAAGTTTGCAGGTGACATGAAATTAAGTAGGAGTGTCAATCTGCTGGAGGGTAGGAAGGCTCTGCAGAGGGATTTAGACAGGCTGGAGTGATGGGCTGAGGTCAATTGTATGAGGTTTAACAAGGCCAAGTGCTGGGTGTTGAGACCCTTTGGTAAAAACAACCCCATGCAATGCTACAGGCTTGGAGAAGAGTTACTGGAAAGCTGCCTGGTGGAAAAGGACCTGGGGGTGTTGGCTGACAGCCAACTAAACATGAGACAGCTGTGCACCCAGGTGGCCAAGGTCAATGGCATCCTAGCCTGTATCAAAAATGGTTTGACCAACAGGGGCAGGGAGCTGATCAGCACTTGTGAGACTGCACCTTGAGTACTGTGTCCAGTTTTGGGCACCACAGTATAAGGACAATGAGGTGCTAGAGTGTGTCCAGAGAATGGCAACGAGGCTGGTGAGAGGTCTGGAAAACGTCTTACAAAAAGCATCTGAGGGAACTGGGGTTGTTAAGTCTGGAGGAGACTGAGGGGAGACCTTATTGCTCTTTGTTGCAGTGAGGCTGGTGTTGGTCTCTTCTCCCAAATGACTAATGATAAGACCAGAGGAAATGGCCTCAAACTGTGTCAGGAGAGCTTTAGATTGGATACTAGAAATAAATTTTTACTGAGAGAGTGGTTGGGCAATGAAACAGGTTGCCCAGGGAGGTGGTGGAGTCACCATCCCTGGAGGTCTTTAAAAAACAAGTAGATGTAGAACTTGAGCCTATGGTCTAGTGGTTNGTATGAGGTTTAACAAGGCCAAGTGCTGGGTGTTGAGACCCTTTGGTAAAAACAACCCCATGCAATGCTACAGGCTTGGAGAAGAGTTACTGGAAAGCTGCCTGGTGGAAAAGGACCTGGGGGTGTTGGCTGACAGCCAACTAAACATGAGACAGCTGTGCACCCAGGTGGCCAAGGTCAATGGCATCCTAGCCTGTATCAAAAATGGTTTGACCAACAGGGGCAGGGAGCTGATCAGCACTTGTGAGACTGCACCTTGAGTACTGTGTCCAGTTTTGGGCACCACAGTATAAGGACAATGAGGTGCTAGAGTGTGTCCAGAGAATGGCAACGAGGCTGGTGAGAGGTCTGGAAAACGTCTTACAAAAAGCATCTGAGGGAACTGGGGTTGTTAAGTCTGGAGGAGACTGAGGGGAGACCTTATTGCTCTTTGTTGCAGTGAGGCTGGTGTTGGTCTCTTCTCCCAAATGACTAATGATAAGACCAGAGGAAATGGCCTCAAACTGTGTCAGGAGAGCTTTAGATTGGATACTAGAAATAAATTTTTACTGAGAGAGTGGTTGGGCAATGAAACAGGTTGCCCAGGGAGGTGGTGGAGTCACCATCCCTGGAGGTCTTTAAAAAACAAGTAGATGTAGAACTTGAGCCTATGGTCTAGTGGTTAGGGAGATGTTGGGATGAAGGTTGGACTTGATGATCCTAGAGGTCCTTTCCAACCATAATAATTCTATTAAATTCTATTCAAAAAGAAGCGTTCTCCAAAGTAATCACCCAAGATTATTTTGTGACAGAGTATTGCAAGCTGCTCTGTGAGACCTACCTCTGTGGTATGTCTAAATTCTAGCGTGTTCTTTGCTACAGGCAAGATAAATGACATGAAAAAAACAGCCCCAGTGATTACTTTATTGGAAAGCAGATTCCTGTTCAAACAAGCTACAGATTAGTAAGATAGATTTCTAGTGACTAGACTCATCCCTGGCTTTTGTCTTCCTTCAGTATAAAATAGAAGACAGATAGTTTGATAGAGGAAAGTCTGGCAAAGGTAAATGGTAATGATGGAGCAAAGGAGTCATAACATTCTCCTGACAAAGCCTGGATGCCTGAATACTGAAATACAGAGGCATGTTGATTAAGGTGACTGTCAGGCTTCCCACAGGCTGCCAGCAGTAGATACAGTATCCTCCCCAAAGCATAAGATGAATTCAGTTCATATCTTTTTTTTTTTTCTCAGCACAGATTTCTATAAAATGGGATGTTCTATTTTAATTCCTCTTTGCTATGCTGTGTGAATGTTACCTGCTTCCCCACATTTTGCAAAGCAAAAGGTATGTTACTTGTGACTTTTTCTTAAGGCTAAAGTTTTTGCTAGTAACTTCCACATTTCACAGTGCTCCTGGGAAATCTGTCTTTCAATGAAAATGTCATTCTCTGTCTTTACAATTTATGAAAAAATCATATACTCTTGGTGTCTGTGCTTCTGAATTATCTGACAAAGTGTGCTATGTCTATTTTAAATAAGCAGTAGATTGCTTCTTTCCAATTAAATATAATATAAAGTAATTGCAGGAATGTAGACTACACAATTGTCTTTCATAAGGACATCTTCAAGTACCGAGGTAAAGCATTTGAAGATGCAAAACACTGTCTCACTGTTTTGAAAGCCAAATTGTGCCATTTTTACAGTTGTAAAGAAAAGAGATTTAAATTTTATTAATGTATTTTCTGAAGAAAGCAAAATGTACATTTAATATTGGATGAAGTGCCAAAACAATGTAGGAAGAGATAATGATCTAGTAACTCAGGATCCTTTTTCAGTGGAAAAACCAATATACTTGGAACATCTTGACTTGATCTTCAAATGACATATTAGGTCATTCATTTTTTTTTTTTCTTGTTGATAGACATTTGTAATGTGAGAGGGAGGATATTTCCCGAGCCAAGACATTTATGTGTGCATAAAATCCACGTTGTGCCATAGATTAGGCTGACTCAGCACTAATATGGATTAAAAAAGACATTTCTCCTTTGCCTTGTAGTAGCCATTTTCATTCTACAACTGGCAATCCTGTTATCATGTGGTCCCTATTTTAATACATGCCATTACCAAAAGAGACAAATAGCAATAATATTCCTTTTAGGCTGACTAGCAAGCAGGCTATCTCTCATTAAGTGGCCTGTTACAAACTAATACAATCATTTGCTTAAAATTAAGCAGAAGCACAGAATAGCAGGAGCTGTTACCATTTTATGTAGAATCTTTGAAGTAATAATTGAACCCTGTTTTAAGAGCTACAACAAATGATGTTGTTTCTGTATATGAGGATCACAACACAATTTAAGAGGCCTGTAAATCAATCTGTAATTTCCCCCCAGATCCCTTAAATATTATTCGATTTTTGGAAAATAAGACTCCTGACTTGAAAATAATTTATATTTTTTCATAAACCTCTGAGTTGCTAGATCTCAATCAGGTAACATAAATGAATCAATTCATGTGCTTAAAGCTGAGAACACACAGGAATATTTACAACCCCAAAGTCTAAGATATCAGTGTTTTCTTTTAAGTGTTGTAATTACCAAAAAATTCAGAGAGATATTCTGGAGAGTACAAAAGGGACCAAGGTACCTAATTTTTGCTGATTCAAAGCCTTGGAATGTCTTTTAAAATGCAGTGGTAAAGAAAAACTTCCTGATGCCCTTTTGTTCACACTGACACATACCTTATTTTGCAATAGTTCCCTTGACTGCTCAATGTCAGGGTTATAGAACATAGCCTAGAGAGGCCACATGGCTTTCTCTTCAGCCCATCAAAAGAGGAAGAAATGGGAACTAGATCTTTGTGCCCCCTGACCTAAATATTAACCTCTACAAGAACACCTCTACTAAGTGAATTCTCTTATATTATTCCAATCGATCAGTATCAGAGATTTTGCAATTTAGGTTCAGGAAAGTACTCAGTCAAGTACACGTTTCACAAATGTCTTGGTCATGCAGTTTTGAAACTGTAAGAAAAAAATAGAAATGATAGTAATATTTTCAGACGAGACTGTATGAGCAGTGTTTATGGTTCTAATATTAGGTGAAACCCAGAAGCATAGAAGCTTGCAAAAATAGGCATCAGACAAAGAAATATGAAAACAAAATTCTCAGAGCTCATAGAAGAAATCAGTTTCACAGAATCACAGAATTTATGCTCAAAGAAGTTTATGCTCAAACTTCATGACAATAGTTCGGTACTTCAGTTACGAAGTGTAACTCACGTGCCACTGGAATAAAAACAGTAGTGTATTCGAAGGACAGTTGAAAATTTTGATGCCATATTAAGGAAAAGGTTCTGGCTTCAATAAAAACTGAGCAAGTTTGTATAAGGTATACCTTAAAATGACACCAGTTTTGCAAGAGGCCTTAGCTTGCAGTCACTAGCATGGCTTTCTTTACAGACATGCATCTGGTAGTTTACAAACATGTTTGATAAGGTAAGAGGCAAGTTAATCTGTGAAAAGAAATAGAAAAATGTTCATAAAATAAAATTAAAACATCATCTGAAACAGATTTAAGAATATGCAAGTCACAACAGACTCCCTTAGGCACGAAAACCTCATGCTTACAACAAAAGATAACCTGCTGTGTGCTTTGCCAGTTTATTGCAAAGGTGCTATTTTAACTAGTATTAAACAGTCTTGACTGATGACCTCTCTAATTTGTTTGGTGCAAACACTTTCTTTCAACATCAGGTAGGTATGGTTTTTTAACCATCTACGTATTTGAGAGAAAAGTCTATTGTGACCTGTGCAGACAACCCTCTTTTTTAATTGTGTGAAGGTTTTTTTGCATCTGCTAGGCAATGCATGAGAGCATTTGATGATGAGAGCATTGATCAACCTTGAAACATATAATCTGGTTCCCAGGCTTGGTTCTAAAGGCTTTTGGCTCTCCTTTCAAGCCTAATTTGCCAAAAAGCAATTACTGCTGAAAAAAAAAAAAAAATCCTTCGATTTTTGTATTTTAAATTCACTTGCTTCTTTAATGTATTAGGAATCTGAGCATGCTGCCTCCTGCTCCTTATCAGTTAAATATATGCAGCGATACCAGAAAAAGAAACTGTGAATGCTGCAATTCTATTTCATTAGAAGCTGTCATATAGGGAACATCTATGGAAGCAAATGGTGCCAAACAAACAGCCAAGGCTGTTCACTGACTCTGGATTTAATAACTACTTTATTTATATCCTGCATGCTGGAAAAATATTGTAATTGGGATGATTTACGTAGAACATGAGGAATCGAATAATTAAAAAGAAAAGTCTGCTTTTCTTATAAGCTGTTTTTTGAGAGTGGTTGATTCAGTGATAACAATGGCATACCATTAATGTCCAAATCTTTTTACATTTGTATGTGACATTAGTGTACAGGTCTTTGTAGCGGGAACTTTTTAATGGAGGACAGCACTAGATGATATTTCCTGCTGTCTTGCTTGTTGTCAACAAGGGGTCTGCTCAACTTGCTCAAGATTTTTGTTGCAGAGTGCTTCTCTCAGCTGCTGGCTTACAGAAGGGCAACCCAGAATATGTGCACTGTCACTCATACAATGATATAATCATTTAGGTTGGAAAAGATCCTTATGATCATTCAGACCAACTGTTAACCTAAAACTGCCAAGTCCACCACTAAACCATGTCCCTAAGTACCACATTTACGCATGTTCTAAATGCCTCCAGGGGTGGTGACTCCATCACTTCACTGGACAGTCTCACTGCTTGGCAACCCTTCCAGCGAAGAAATTTTTCCTACTGTCCAACCTAAGCCTCCCTTGGCACAACTTGAGGCTAATTCCTCAAGTGACAAAGTTTCCTCTCAGCCTCCTTTTCTCCAGGCTAAACAACCCCAGTTCCCTCAGCTGTTTCTCGTAAGACTTGTGCTCTAGACCCTTCCCCAGCTTCCTTGCCCTTCTTTGGACACACTCCAGCACCTCAATGTCTTTCTTGAAGCGAAAGGCCCAAAACTGAACACAATATTCGAGGTGCAGCTTCACCAGTCCTGGGTACAGGGGAACAATCACTTCCCTGGTCCTGCTGGCCACACTGTTTCTGACCCAAGCCAGGATGCTGTTGGCCTTCGTGGCCACCCAGGCACACTGCTGTCTCTGAACATGAATACCAACACCCCCAGGTCCTTTTCCGACAGGCAGTCTTCCAAACACTCTCCCCCAGGCCTGGGGTTGTTGTGATCCAAGTGCAGGTCCCAGCACTTAGTCTTGTACCTCAAACCACTGGGCTTGGCCCATGGATCCAGCCTGTCCAGATCCCTCTGCAGAGCCTTCCTACCCTCAAGCAGATCGACACTCCCACCCAGCTTGATGTCCGATGCAAACATACTGAAGGTTCCCTTGATCCCTTTATTCACACCATCGGTAAAGATATGATGTTATATGACTGAGGCCTTTTTAGCACAGGCCCCAATACTGAGCCTTGGTGGACACCACTTGTGATTGGCAGCCAACTGGACTGAACTTCATTCAATACCAATCTTTAGGCCCAGCCAGCCAGCAAAGAGTATACCCTGTCCAAAGCACAAGCAGCCAGTTTCTTCTGGAGAATGTTGTGGTAAATGGTTTCAAAGGGTTTACCAAAGTCCAAGCAGGCATCATCCACATCCTTTCCCACTAAGCGGGTCACTTTGTCATGCTCTGCCTCAACACTTTAAAACTCTCTGAGAGTATCTGTGCAACAAAGCAGTAATCCAACTTCCACATTTCATCCCTTCTGAGTTTTTCAGATTAAAAGAATTTTTGTGTCCCTGACTGTCAGTGAGCCATCTTTTGTCAGTACTAATTAGTCCTGGAAACAATGGGAAGTATACAGTGTGTCAAGACTTGCACAGGTATCTGATGCAATCTCAATAGGAGACAGTGCTGGTGCATTACCTAATATGTCTAAATGAATGTCCCGTAACACTTATTTTTATGCTGGGGAACTACTGATTGCAGTAGCTATTAATTACATACACCTCTATGTCTCCGGGTAATAATCCAGCAACTGAAGGACTTTTTAAACTGACATATTTACTACACATCTTTCTTATTTAAGGGCACCAAAAATATGGAGTACTGTTCCAACAAAGGGAGACTTGCCATGAAGTTCAAGGGGTGAACTCTTGCACTGTCAACATCCTTTGCTTTGCAGAAGTGCTCTACAGGTTTAAGCATAAATAGGAACCACATCTTTATTTTGAGTATCAGCTGAGAAGGGCACAAGGTTTTTCATAACTTAAAATAACAATAGTCTAAGTATGTTACACATTTTTAATAGTTTTCTTGGTTATTTTATTTAATGGATGTAACAGATTAAACAAAAAAAACAACAATGTGGAGATACATGGCTGGGCAATGAAATTCTGAAAACATTCCCTGAACCTTTATTAATATGCTTATTAAAAATGTACATTTTGTAGTGTTCATATCTGTAATCAGCACTTCACTTTTTGATATAGACAGTGTATTTAAAAAAAACCCCAGCAAATCAGGTATTTGATTTTGGAGACAAAAAAAGCATAGCAAGTAGTGTGTGTGCACATTACAGTTACATTATCAAGGCTTTCTGTGATGTTGCTAGAGGCTGTTCCAAGTTACCATGTATGAAAACAAACCATACTGATTCCAAGCTCCAAAATAAGATAAGTTAGGGAAATAAAATCAGTGCAGCTGTGGCAACAATACTATTGTTAAAGCACGGGGAAATTTCATAAACAGTGAGTAAGAAGTCAAGAAGGAAATAGTTGTAGACAAAATCATTTCTAGAAAACATGAAAGCAACTTTCTTTTTTTTTTTTCCCATCTCATCCCCTCTCCACCCTGTGAAAAGATTATCCACAGAAGGGGAAAAAAGGGTGAGGTTGTGGGTGGTGTCCTACACAGGGCCATAACACACAAAAAGTATGTGTGTGTTTTCTCTTGGAAGAAGCTGAGGAAAAAAAATGACCCTGAAATTTCTTTTGGAACAGATACTGTACTTTCAGGTGCCATCTGTGGGCCATGCGTTGTATGAAGTAAGTCTGTGTTAAAACAAGAATAAAAAAGATAAATGGCATTTGACAATCCATCGTCGCCATTGCTTGCAGCATGACAAAGATGTTCTCAAGCTGGTTTCAAACTGCCTAGCTATAAGAACTAGTGACATTTCAGTTTCTGTGCCAGCAACATGTAACATGGGGCAACAAATATTTCGACAAATGCTAATATTTCCTGCTACTTGTTGACAATCCTACAAATGCCTTAGTCAAAAAAAGAAAAGTCAACAGGTGTGCTTTGCAGTGGTTTGCTTTGGCATTATGTTTAGAACTTCAGTGGCATTGCTCCTGCTTGATGGCACTGCAGAAGAATCACTCAAAGCGGGATCCCTTGAAAAATAACATTTCAAAAGAAATTGATGGTGCAACACCCCTTAGCAGAAGAGAGTCTGGGCTTTAACCCATGTATTTTAAACTGCTTCCATGAGCCATTCAGCGAGGTGATAGATGAAAACAGAAGAGTATCATCCAAATTTACAAAAATAATAAAAAAAAATTCCTTCTACATGAAATGTACTTAATGTGAACTGCAAATATATGAGAGTGGATGTTTCCTGATATCACCAAAACTACAGGTATATGAGAAGTTCCCAGTCCAGCCAGCTTTCATCTTACAGTTGTTAACAGTGGTTGGATCATACACTTTGGTTTAAAGCATTCTAGAGTGTAGCTTGGGAGAATGGTATTGCTGCTGTTTTTCTCTGCCAAGATGAAAGAGTTTATTTTGAGTTTTAGACTTTACTAAGAAGCCATATAACATTCACATCTTGGCAAAAAAGGGTTCTTGTGAACTGTTAGGAGGCATAATATGACTCGCTGGTAATTTTTTTCCATGGAGTAAGTTATTCCCTTTTGAGCTTTGCTTAGCATATATGTATTTGGTGCAGCTAGGAAAGTTTATTGAGCAAATGTGCATACTGATGAGTGACAATGACATTTTAAAAAAAAAAGATTGGGACTGTTTCTTCAGATTACTTTGATATGATGCTGGTATTCCAGGCCAGATCCTTCAGGTGTGGTGTGCAATGGCAGCTGAATTCTGGAAGCTGAAAGGGTGAATGAACTTAATTGTGTAGAGTAAGAGACATTCTCCCTAAAGATTACTATATCTCTTAGCAATAAAGATCATTCTACCATTCTTATCTTGCATCTTATCTTTTGCAGAACTGAATTACTTCCCTTCCCCCCAGTCAATCTACAAACTCCAATAAAATAATTTCAGCCCTTTTTTATTGTTCTTTCTCTCTACTACCTTCAGCATGCTCTCTGCCAAAAATATTTCCCATCCCCTAGACATATAAAACTGGCAGCAAGGAGGTCAGCTGTGCGAGGATTTCCACGGAATCAAAGCTTTCTGGCAGCAGGGAGGCAGACACTGTGGGATGTGATGGGACTCACTTCACAGAGTTGTGATCTCATCCAGTCTCTAAAAATGCTCTTTGACCTCCAGCCCAAGACCTCCATTGCTACCACTGCCCAGAACTTTTGAACACACAGTTCCCAGACAGAGCAGGTGTGCTGTGAGAGCTTATTGCCTCCCTTTGGTACCGGAAACTGTCTGGCTTCAGTGGAATCTCAGAGCAACAATTAACACTAATAATTTTTCTGCCATGAATATAAATGGCTTAGGGCCAGGCATAGCATCAATACAGTTATTGCCAACTACTACAACCAAATAGCACAATTTACTAGCATTCCTGACTCTTTTTCTGAATTAGATGAGTACATTTTGAGAACTTTCAGAGAACATTTAAGAGAATTCAGCTGGATGAGGAACGAGAGTTGTTTTGCTGACATTTATTTGGATTTTTAAAGTGCTTTTGACAGTATACCTCACAAGAGGCTAGTAAGGAAATGAAAAAGTTGGGAGGTGTAGTTGTGTTTTAATCACAAAATGGCTAAAGGAAAACAGAATAGGATAAAGTGGTCAGTTTTTAATATGGCAGTCATTAGCAGTAAAACACTGCAGGACTAACAGAACCTCAGTATATTCATTATTGTTCTGGAAAAGGCTTTAATCAGCATAGTGACAAAATCTGACATGGAACTATTTTTTTAACAAGTAACAATTATTTAACTAAGCAGATATTTTAGTTAGTTAAGACAAACCTAGGCAATTAGGCAGCACAATGGCAGAGGAAGTTCATGATGGAAAATTCAAAATAAGGTGTGTTGGAAGGATATTACTAATACATATTGTTGGATTTTGAATTAACATTAACCACCCAAGAAAATGACCTGTGTGTCACCTTGGAGAGCTTTATAAAAACATCTGCTTAGTGTGGAAAGGCAATCAAAAGCGAATGAAATGTTACCATGAATAAAGGGGTGGGGTCCCACAGAACCTGCTCTGGCCAAGACTGCCCAGGATGTACAGTGAATCAGTCCGCTTTCTCACTCGACTGCACAGTTTCTAGGATGAGTTGGCTGGTCCCATGGAGGAGAGGCAAGTGTTGAGTACCTTTGACACTGCTTTCCGTTCTCCACCCCCAGCTTTCTCCAAAAGGACTTCCTGTTGCTGAGAACCAGCTGTTCATAGACTTTTGCTGTTGGAAAGAGACTAAGTTCATAAAGCAAGCCCATTTAAATGTAGCCATTTACCAACATAGAGCATTTCAGAACTGACAAATAACACTGCATTCGCTTACAAATAGAACAGTAAAAAAATCAGGTAAGGAGAGGTAGTCAGTTCAATCGTGTTGAAAATTGCTCCCAGTTCAATGTCTAATGCTCCCAGTTAGACAGTCCAACACTTCTTTCATTTTAATTCTCAAACAAAAAAATAATTAAGCAGTATATAGGCTCAAAAGCTAGGAAGAAAGATTATTTACCACGGGGCAGCAGGGCTCACTAATCTCTAAAAGCACCCACAGTACCTGATTAATCAGCAGGTTTTGTGGGGGGGAGTTTTTTGCACCTCCATATAAATGTAATCCCATAATGGCAAAACATTCCATTGCCTCTAACTTAACACACTGTTATTCAGCGTGTAAAATCTCACTCTTTTTGCAGGAAAGTGAGCCAGGATGGGGACTAGAAGGGCTGATGGAACTAGCCCTATGGAAATTTACAGCATGGGACAGAAAAGAAGATTGGATTGAAAAACTGAGAATGCATTTTTATTCCCTATATAATCCACTTCACAGCATAGCAGGTATTCTGTACATGTCTGAAAACAACTAAACCAAAATTGTGCTGAACTGTAGTAAAACAAGAAAGCAGCTAATCAAAATGTACAGGGAAAACAAACAAAAAGACAAACAACAAACCCACCCTAAAATAATCTCTTTACAGATCTTGTGGGAAACAGGTATGCCCTGGAAAGAAAACCAAGGGCCAGACTCTTTCATGTGCCTGTTTTGCTTTGTGCTAGTTATACAGGTCATGAATCTAGAGAGACACTCTGAAATATTTTGTCACTGTAGCAAGGAAAAGCAGGTCAATGATGGTTTGAACATGTGGGGAAGAGAACTGTGTTTAAATTGTGAGAGCTTGGAGGAGGAAGAAATGAACTAGCCTTTGACAGAAAAAAAGAGACACTGGGAGATACTGGTGAGGTCTGGGCATAGAGGAAGGAGAAATTGATAAGCACTCATTCTTACCAACTTGGAACTGAAACCTGAAGTCCAGATTCTACTAGAGTGCTTACCAAGAAAGCTGGGCTTAGACATTCAGAGTTTGCTGCATGTAGACAAGCAAGAGTGAGGGAAGAAAGAAAAGCTGGACAACTGTCCAATGTATATCAGCTGAGTCTTTCTGTAGCTGTACAAGGAAACAGTCAGGGATGAAAAAATAATCCCAGGGGAAGGCAAAGAAGCCTGCAGAGGAAAGAGGAAAATGCAAAATGCAGTCCTGAGGGGAACCAAGATTTATCAGGCATCATGTTATTACTTTTGTAGAAAATGGTATTATTTCTGCTTGTGCTGGTTCATCTAGACTATGGTTAGTCACCTGGTAATTGATTACTCTGTCAGTTTATGTAGGACAATGCAGAACAGTGGATCCAGATTCCAACCCTGATGACATTTCATATGCTGCCAGAATACAGTACTTTTTTTCCAGTTCATTTCTTAAAAAGTTAAGAAGTAAAACATTACATGAGAATCATGCATTATGGTCAAAAAGTCAAGTGCTAACATTTAAAAAAAGCCCAAAGTAGAATTATTTATGTAACCTTCATGTTGCCACCACATTCATAGACATGGTATCATCTTTAATTACACAGCTGAAGAGTTATTTATACACAAGATCACAGCTTTTTCAGTATAATGAAGAAAAAAACTATATCAACTTAGGCTTGTTTTATAGAAATGTTTAAAGCTCAGGACCATATTTGACATGCATGGAACCTGTGCTTAAAAGCACAGGTTTTGGGTTTTTTTTTTAAGCACATTAAGCAGCAGGTAATTCCTCATGTTCTAAAAAGATTACTACTAGCTGTGCAAGATGTGGCCCACAGAATCATGAAAACTTTTGATCTTGAAATCTTTGTGCTCCTGTTCTCTACCTATAATACTGTGTTCCCTGAGATTATCGTGTGAAAATAATACCATAAATATTTGTGAAGCGTTCATAACAGGGATATTAAACAAGAAGCCAGAGAGAAACAGCCAATTTGTTTTTTACATCATGGATCCAACAGCTTGCAATAAACAGGGCACAAAAAAAACCCTATTATAGATGCTCCATGCCTGTTCATTAACCAGAGACTGTCCAGCCTGTGTACTCACCAAGACAGACATTCCCCTGGAGAGAAGAAAAACCAATAGCATCTTTTTTATGAGATCATAATCTCAGTGGATATACAAAAGACGACTCAAAGTTTTGACAGTCCCTTAGTTTGAGTACTTCATGATTTTTCAATCCTACATGATATTTTAAGCCTTTTAACTCAATTTTACATATGTGAGATATAGGTAATCATTGTTTTTGTAAAAAAAGAACAATGGACACTTGAAGCTGAGTGATTTGATTAACTATCAAGCTATTTTTTCCACCCCATTTGTCATTAAAATCACAGAAAAGCCTGTGGCAAAGAAAATTCCCAAAGATGTACTTATCTCAGAGCTCCTTCATCCTTCTCAGTCCCTTTATTTGCATGAGTATGGGGCGGAAATTGTACTAGTTCCATCAATCTGAGAATGAGTTATGACTGTAATATTGCTAAACTTCTTTCCAAACTTCCACTGACTTTCATATTACACACTTGTGAACACTGCTTTTGAACTGTTGTTTTCTCTCCTAATTTGCTTTTCCCAGAAAGTCCTGTGTGAAATTCACTTCCTTCCCCTGAAGGCACTGTCACAGGGGACTGCACTGGAGATCTGCATCATCCTTCCCATTCACTGTGTACTTGAGACTGTTGGGTGAGTGGGAGTAATAGAATTCAGGTATTGTTTCTAGGATGTTTTTGCAATTTTATCACTCCTCTAACGATCAGTCCAAACGTGTCTTGCCAAAAGTCTGGGGAAACTTCAGAAGAATATCTTCCTGATACATGCACTGCAACTGGGGTTAAATGATGGCATGGCTAGGCATAATTGTAAAATCACTAAAGAATCATTGTTTCCTTATTTCTTACATATGTTTGCAAATCTGTGGTTATGTTGGATACCAGCTTCTCTCTGATCATGTAGCAGAAGCCACCAAATGTGCTGTATTGTCTGTGCATTACCTTTGACTGTGAAATCTGCTATTAGAATCCTTGCTTTCACACTTCAGGACTGGATTACTTCAAAGTGCACTATATGGGGTGCAGTCCAGAATCCTACAAAACACTGAATGCCAAAAGAAGAGCTGCTGTTGTTGGCAGCAATATATGCCCCTGGTATTCCTTGCTGTGAAATGGTTCCTCATTGGAATATAAGAAATAGGTTTTGGCTCTCAGGTATTAGTAGTGAGTTGTCTCAGTGGAAAAGCTCTAACTAAATCCTTCTTAACGTGAAAGACAGAAGGCTAGCCACAGAGTATCCTCTGTTAGCATGCTTCAGTTTTGGAATGACCCATTTTCCCCTTCTGCTGACCCCCCACTGTATGCAAGAGGAGTGGAATTGCGAAGGAGATTTGGGACTTCATCTTTATTTGAATAATAGATGGCAGGGATTGTCGGAGACTTTAGAGTTTTCCTCTTCTGCTTTTCTCTAAGTCTTATTAAACAGCAATGTTAAAGATACTTGTCAAAAAGAAGACTTCTGGCCTTTGCCACTACATGAGCATCCTTGGGCAATGAAAGGTGCAAAACCAGTTTCACATTGCAACCCCAGGCATGAAAAAGTAAAAAAGAGAAAAAAATCCTTCTGTAGGGAGAGAATATTACTGTAGAGAACTTAATTTTTTTTTTCCCCTGTTATTTCTTCTTTTGGATCATTAAAACACTGCACAGTTATGAGAACCTGCACTTGTTTTTTCATCACTTGTGAGCAGACTCATGTTTACAAAGCTGCTACATCCCTGCAACATCTGTTTCCAATATATCTATGAGATCTAGGTTTATCTTTGTTGTGCAGCACAGCCTGGCAGTTTTATTTATGATTAAAATCTCTATTGGATATACTGATTTGCTCTGCTCTCAAATTTTGGACCAATACAATAAAGCTCACCTGGAAATGATACAGCCTTTCCTTAGAATTCATTTGTTATGGTTTCGTTAGTATTCATGTAATGGTAGCTGAGTAAGGTGTCTTAGCTGTATTTACTGTAACCCTGTGAATCAGCTATTTAAACCCTGAGTTAGCCTTGCACAAATACGTAAGTACAGATTTGTCACTTCCTCTAGAATTATTTCAAAGTAAAGAAGACATGAATGCAGACTAGATGATCTGAGGTAAATAGAACAGGTCGGATCATGTGAATTTGTATAGTAATGAGAGCTAAAAGGAAAAAAAAGCAATTTTGCCTGCAATACTCAGACTTTTTTCATCATACTGATGGTTAGTATTTTTAAAAAATGATCAAAAATTGCATTAATTTTAGCATTACTTTTCCCTCACAATTAAAGTCCTTAAATAATATATTCATATGAGTACAGTCTTCCTTTCCTACACCATCCTTTTTTTTTTTTTCTTACTAGCCACATTCTTACTATGTGTTTGTCAGACTGGCTATAAATAAGCAGAAAGGAAAGTGTTTGCTTCAAAATTACTTGTGTCTGGCAACACAAATATAGGCCCAAGACTGAAAAGACAATTTCTGTGATTTTTAAAGATCAGTCAAGGACAGGCAACATATTAATTGATGAAGGTTGCAGGTGTAGTTCCAAAATGTGGATGATCAGAATAGAAAGGGTAAGACTGAATTTGGTTTACCATACTGTAATCCATATGATTGCTTTTCTAATCACCTGGGCTATGTTCTGTCAGCTTTTCCCAGTTTTTATTCCCTCCTTACTCAGGCAAAACTCTCACTGATTTCTCTCCCATGGTATTTTTTCTAATGAATTGCATTATCTTTAGGTCATTTTGTAGGGATCGCACAGAACATCATCTTATTCATTTAGCTTCAGGAGACAGCCTAAACATGAAAAAGGATCAGAAACTTTATTATGCACATTACTACTTCACTGTTCAACGTTGTACTTCCTTACATAACACAGTTTCTTTTAAAATGGAGAACTGCTTTCATTGTATCACCCTGACAAATAAGTATATAACCATGTGATGGCAGCAATATGCTTAAGTATCTGGATTCCTATATGCAATATACTTTAACTTGTCTAAAAAAAGGAATGATATGACTCAAAATATTGTTCTAAAGAGTAAGACTTGTAGCAGTCAAATATCACTTTCAAACTGAAGTTTTCACAATGTTTGACAACAATGTAAAGATTAGCTACAGTTTTAGTTGTCAGGTACCATTCTAATGACACCAGTCATTCATTCCAAGGCCATTTTTACCTCTTTAGATGTGGAGATAAGCATTTAACATGAACATTTTCCTTACATATATGCAGTTCCCAGATATCTTCAGTAGAGTCATGTATATGCAGGAATGGACTCATCATTTTACTGCTTCAATACTGGCTGCACATTGCTATCACGATACATATAACCAGATGACATGGAATGAGTTATGCCCTTCCACAGTACCTGAAAAAAGATTAAGATGTGCAATAGTATTAAACTGAGATGATCTAGAGTGAGAAGATGCTGGAAATTTTAATAGGATTTACCCAGTTGATATAGATTTCACCAAAATTTCTTTTTTAACAGCTGATCAAAGTGAATGAATACTAAACATGAGCCAGAATGGAAGATTTTATACATGTGCCATGTTTAATAAATTTTTTACAGTTACCAGAGAAATCTTAAATTGCAGATGGTATGGAAAATAGTGGTATGTAAAATCTATGTGGACATGTCTATAAAGTTTGGATAAGTAACTGCAGCTTTGTCACAGAACAACTTTCTTTGTCGTTGCCTGGAACCGTAGAGTTTTCTCAGCTTGTGAAGTATTTAATGGCTTCTTCAGTAGCTGGATCATGGCTATCTAGCCTGTAAGCAAGAGAGATATTTTAAGACTGACAGTATAAAAACTGATTGAGATAATATCTGGTAGGATAAGGGATCTTCTCTTATCTCTCTGATAATAATTTGTATTAAGATTGTTCCCAGGGACAATTTTGCTGAAAATTTAGTGAGCATGCCTTTCTATCCAGTGAATTTGAGCTCCTAGGATTTCATGGAGGAAAACTGTTGGAGGGAAAGGAAGTGGCATTTAACTTACTCTCTCAACCTTTTTTGACTAATCCTTTACCAGTTTGTCATATTATTAAACAAGGAAGAATATTATTTAAAAAACAAACCAAAAGAATATACAGCATGCTTACACGGATTTGATGTCTAGATAGAGGAAAGAAGAATTTTTTAGTCAACAGATTAAAAAAATTACATTACAGTAACTTACCTACATCTTCACCTTTCCTCATGGACCTTATCCCTTCACTTGAAAACGAAAGGCAGCACTTTCCTAACTTACAGAATGATCTGAGAATAGACCTTGATGATCAGATTCCATGATGATGAGATTTCTAAAAAAAATTAAAAGAAAAAAAAGTAATCTGGACCTAAGCAATTTCTTGTTATCTCAGTCCCATTTTATCCATCTTCAAAGAAACCAGCATGAGTAATCTCTGATCAACAAGTGCTTTATCAGACAAGATCATGCATCAAATGGATCACCAAGAAAATCTCCAATCACCAAGGTCTTCTGGAAAAGGCAGGACTGGAGAATCTGCAGAGAACCTGGGTGATCAGGACTGCAGCAATGCTTGGCCTGCTCCTTTCTGTGAACTCTTCCATCAGTCATTGTTGGTCATCAGCTAACACTCTCAGATTCTCCAAATCTTCACCTTTCTCTTTTAGAAACCACAGAATTAATAACTTGGTCTGTTGACACCATTGGCCTTTGGATCAGGTCTCACACGTAACGGAGATGTGTTTAAGCAAATGCCACCAATACTATCAGAAATGAATAATACCTATATAATAAGGTACAAAAATTTAACTGACATGTTACCAAACATTCACTTCCACACTTAAATAAGACTTAATGGGTGCTTCCACGATTTTCAAGCTTTTCCTTTGTGTCTTGACCATTTTTCCTTATAATATTATTTCTAATTTTCCATCATTTACCATATGAGATAAAATCCACAGAAAGTTCACACAGGACTCAGAGTTTCTGCTGCTTCTGTTTTCATTTTATTTAGGTTTATTTTTCTAAACCACATGTTACCTTATACCTTGCCAATGTAACTCATGTGGAAATAACGTATTAATTCAAACAATGTTTGTTTGGAAGGACTCTCTGATAGCTTTCAGCTGGCTAAACACACTTAGATAGCATCCTGTTGGTTTCTAAGACAGAAGTGAAAGGCTGATATGCTTACCAAGTGGCAGCTTTGATGCAATAACCCTACAATATATGAATACTTACAGTCTTATATTACTAGTGATAGCTTTTTCTCAAGAGTCTTTCAAGTGCCAAAGTTCACACAGTTCATGTTTATATTCAATTAAAACCTCAACTAAAATATTAGCAGACAAATGCTGCATTCTCAGGTTTACGGAAGCAATTCAGACACATCTTCTACACAGATAACAGGGTGGGCTAAGGAGATAATTCTATGGCATATTAGCTCTACTGCTGTTTATTATGGTAGAAAGTAGCTGCTAAAATTATTTTCATGCATCCAAAATGAAATGTAACTTGATAATGCGCCCACTGAAAATATAAAACAGGTTCAGAAAAGGAAACTGCAATTCAGATTTGTTTTAAAGCATTTCCTAAAATAACGGTGTATTTAGTTTTCCCTGGAAAACAAAAAGCTAAATGTGCCATATGCAAAAGGCAATGAAATTCAGTGTGCTTCTGAAGTGACCTTGAAATCCTAGTAGTTAACTATAATGAATCATAAATGTGTTTTGATAGTACTTTTCCCTTTCATTGCTCTCTGAAAGACTTGTAGAAGCTCTCGAGGAAAGTAATTAAACACAGTGGATGTTAAATGCATTATGAATAACTATATACCTGTAGTATAATAGTCTTTCCCCTCCCTTTGAAAAAAATGAAGTTGTTTTACTAGTGTTGCAGCGGTATATCTTATTATCTATTCTAATTAAGCTAAAACCCCCTAGAGTTTAGGTAGAGAATGGTCTAATAATATGAAATATCTTCCTTATGGCACACCCACACATCAATTGCTTGCATTTCTGTCTACAAGAATAGCACTCCTTTAAAGTAATTTGTAAGGGAAACACATCTTACAGTAAATAAACTGTTTAAAGTGTAGGTGGATATAATCATTACTGCAGCTCTGTTATGTGCTGCTAAACTACTGATAGTTCAAGTTGATCAGAGCAACATAATTAGCTGGTCGCTAATTAATCATAATTAATGTTATCTGTGTTCCATGTTGGTAAGATAAACTAATTGTAGAAACGTAGCAGCTCTAGTATCATTAGCCACCACTTGTCTGTCTTAAAAATGTCTTAGCCTATTTGTAAGTCTTAAGCGGAAGAGCACTTTTGAAGAACTGTGGGCAGGGTGTTTGCTTAGAAAGGCATCTTTCAACTACCCAGCTCTGTAACCTCTTAAAGAAAAAAGGTTAGATTGTAGATGAGTAGTACAAACAAGAGACAAGATGAGTAATTTGAGGAATCTTCAGTTTCAGTAGAGCAGTACAGTAAGATTATTACTCACTTCTGTAAGAGCACGCAATTTCTCACTAAAACCCCCCTGCATTATGCCCTTGACAGTTATCTGGGAATGTCCATGGTATGACTATCATAATTTGACAATTCTCCTCCTTTCAAAGCCCTAATAAGAAGCCACTGACAACATTTCACAACCAGATACTATCTACACTTACACATGATTGATGAGGGTTTTCTCCTCTCACTTCATCTTTTGGTTCACCAAAGTATCCTAGCTGGCAGTGTTGATATAGTCTTATCATTTCTTTTGAAAGAATGTGCTTAATGAATGCATTTTTTAAAAAACAATAAATTTTGACTGAAAAGAAACTTCAGTCAAACCTCAGGATATTTACTGGAGAAAAGCCAAAAACCAACCCACTCTAAACAAAATGGAATCTTGAGAACAAAACCCTTCCCAGAACTACAAACAGGTTTGGTCCTGTGTTCCTGAAGCTGGATAGATTCTATCAGTACCACATAATTACTCTCGTGGCTTTCTACAATACCTGCTAGAACAAAGCAATAGACCTGAAATGTGTTGGTGGACTTCAGAATGACAGTCATCTCCTAAATAAAGGATGTTTTCTGTCAGTAGCCTCTGCTCTGGAGCATAAACACTCCTGGTTCCTTTGGATACATCTGCATGGTCATGTTTGCACAATCACAGGCTTAAAATTTAGTTCCTGTAACACCTTTGTTATCTACATGTTAATGCATGTTCAGACTCCATTTCAGCATATGACAGCTTGCTCACTGGCAGAGAAGCTCTATGCTGGAGAATGAACAATAACTAATGATTGAGATCTGATTTATACTTGGGCTCTATTGTTATAGAAAGTAATAGGCATGGTTGAATTAAGTTGTCCTGGCTCCAGTCCTCCCAAAATGAACCATCTTGGCATGTCCTTCCACAATGACTCAGTATCAACACAATATCTGTTCTGGTGAAAATCTGTTAGGCGTGAAACAGACCTGCTCCCTGGGGAAGCCTTTATATAACTGTGTAGTTTTTACTTGCTACAGGTTGGTAAATAACAAAATTTAACACACCTGATTGACACATGGCTCAGGGACTGGTGCCACTGTTGGAAGTTTGAGTTCTTCAATCATGGGGAAGCTTATGTGGCACCTGGTCGGCTGGTGGAAGATGGAGTACATCTGTCTCAAAGGGGAAAAGGGATCCTTGCCCAGGAGTTGGCGGGGCTTGTTGAGAGGGCTTTAAACTGGGCTCAAAGGGGGAAGGGGAAAAAACCAGGCTCACTAGAGAAGAGCCCAAGGATGGCTGTCAGTCTGCTATCCCACCTGAGGTGGATAAGGATGGTGTATGCAGCAATAAAAACACAGGGCTCACTAATAGGTTAGTAACCACAGCAGTGGCCAGGAAACTAGAATTGAAAGAGGAAGGGAATAAACCTGGCCCACCAGTAATGAGCCTAGGAGTAAAGGACAGAGGATGGGGAGGAAATCAGAAGCCCAGATCAAGTGCGTCTACTCTAATGCATGTAGCATGGACAAAAAGCAGGATGAGCTGGAGACCACTGTGGAGCAGGACACTTATGACGTAGTTGCCATCACGGAAATGTTGTGGGATGACTGTCAGGACTGGAATGCTGTGATGAGTGGATATAAGCTCTTCAGAAGGGATAGACAAGGGAAGAGAGGCGGAGGTGTGGCCCTGTATGTTAGGAAGTTTTTTGAGCGTATAGAACTTGATGTCAACAATAATAAAGTCGAGTGTTAATGCGTAAGGATGAAAAGGAAGGCAAATAAGGGAGATAGTGTGTTGGGAGTCTGCTAAAGACCACCCAAACAAGATGAGCAGGCAGATGATATATTCTATAAACAGCTGGCTGAAGTCTTGCAATCGCCAGCACGTGTTCTGGCTGGGGACTTCAACCTACCAAACATCTGCTGGAAATGTAACACAGCAGAGAGCAGACAGGCTAGGAGGGTTCTCGAGCGTATGGAAGATAACTTCCTGGCACAACTGGTAGGTGAGCCTACTGGGGAGGTGCCTTGCTCAACCTCCTGTTCACAAATAGAGAAGGACTAGTGGAAGATGTGGTGGTCAGTCTTGGGCTCAGTGACCATGAATTGGTTAAGTTCTCAATTCTTAGTGATGTAAAGAGGGTGGTGAGTAGAACCTCCACCTTGGATTTCCAGAGGGCAGACTCTGGACTATTCAGTGTGGGGGTGTTGATCTGCTCGANTTTAGATTGGATATTAGGAAGAAATTCTTTACAGAAAGAGTGGTGAGGCACTGGAGCAGCCTTCCCAGGGAGGTGGTCGAGTTCAGCTTGCCTGTTCCATGATGTAATTACTGGATATAACGTACATGATGTAATTCTTGAGCATCTGTCATTGACTTGCATGACTGCAAGTGAAATAGGCAAGTTAGGCCACAGCATCCATGATTCATTCAAATTGTGAGACCATAGGGCATTGGCCCCTAACCTGCCAGACAGAAGGTTGATTTTGGAAATCCCCTTGCAGCATATGTGTATCTTACACATGCTTCCATTACAGACCATTACTAAAGGTCTTTTAGAACAAATCTGCCTGACTACACAGGCATAATGTAGATGTTTGCAGAGGTAAGCAGAGATGAAGGGTCTGTCATGAAAGGTGCAGCACATATGGAATAACTGCCACACTCAAGCTCCTACTGGAAAATTCTCTGTTTGAGCCTAGGATGAGTCTAAAAATAAGCTACTGGGGCAGTCTGTGCACAACTCCAAAGGTTGTACCTTTGCAAATCTTTCATATCTGAGAAACACACAAAAATATAGACAAATTAAAAGGGTTAAATTATAGATATCCTACTATAGAAAAAAGGTGTTTGAACAGCTATCTGATGAAATTCCTACCCTGAATAACTTTGTTAATTTCCTTGACCTGTGCCTGAAAATGAACTTTCCATAGTTCTAGTATTAATCCTTCTTAAATAGAAATGCTCACAAAGTAAACCGGAGTGAATAGAAAACATACATAGAAATGGCATTCACATTTTGCTTTTTTTTTTTTACACCAGGTATTCAAAATATCTAGAATAATATTTATAATAATGTTATCAGAATTTTAAAATGTACAAGCATGCTTATTACTGTGATTTAGCTTTACCCATGCTGGGGCTGTAGAATGTGAAAAGTTAAGTGGTGGTCAGTCTCACAGCCCGTGGGGTCAGTCTTGCCTCTAGACACAAGTGCATGTGTCATTTATCTTGCTGATTTTAGAAAGTATTTGCACACAACAGTGGGCAAGACTGAACATTGACTTTTCAATTTGAATTTTCTCCATACAAAGGCAAACAGTTTTTGCTATCTGATTCTCATTAACAATAGAGTCATTCATTCATTCTCTAACAAATGAGCAGAAATCCCCTTCCTTTAGCAACACACAGATATTTGCTAGCAACTAAATATTTGAGGTGATTAAGTGTTACAAGATCTGATGCTGCTGTACTTAAGACTTGAGCCCTGTTTCCATCTCAGCCTCAAAACCACTATGCTGTATTACTTGATTAGAAGAAGAAATCTATCCACAGGTGCAAAGGAACAAGAGGAGACATTTTGTCACAATGAAGAAAACTTCAGCATTGGCCTAATACTTAGCTCATAATCCACGTGGCAGAGAAGTACCTGCTGAATGTCACCATCATCTAGCATCGTCGGAGTTCACCATAATATGAAGCTGCTCAGTGATTCTATGAATCCCAATTAATAAAATCAGATTCAGAGTTTAGAGCACTTATAAGCTCCTTATAAACTTCCCAGCTTTTCCTGTATTTTCTTTGAAAGAAAAATAAGGGATGTCTCCTGTAATAATATATTTTATGATTTATTATTTATGTTCCTTTTAGTAGCATCATTTCAAAGTCAGTATCTAGACAGGGATACATAAAAACAGACTGAAATTCTTTCAGGGCTCCCATCTGGTGCAATTGCCTGGCCCTGTTAGATTACTGCTAAGAAAGGAATGGTCAGTCCCCTCTGACTGCTGGTGGAAAGAATGCCATTCCCTATGGAATCGCTGTCCAAAAATAATGGGAGCAGCCACCATTGCTGACAAAGTCCAGGGCTCGGAAGAGGGTGCACACTTTTTAAAAAGAGAACTAACTGAGGCATTTTTGTTCCAGAACATTTCTAGCTGTTGGCCTGCATCTGTCTCAAACATAACAAAGTCACAGCCGATTATAAATAACACCAGGATTGTGAAGAGGCCAGCCTAAAGATTTTTTAATGTGAGATAGTAAGGAATTTTCCTGGAATCATTTTTGGAGTTCATCTGCAATACAATTTGGTTGTACTTCAAGATATTTTTAGGAGTGGATATGAAATCACTCATAAGGAATGATATGCCAATATGCTGACCAATCTGATGCATTACCTGGTTCCAGCAAATCTGGTAAGGGAGGATTCCAGGACTGACTAACATGTTACTGCATCTGATTCAACTACAGTACTAGGGTCATGCTTTTCACTGTAGGACATGCAATTCCAAGACAAGAGGATTACTCCTTCTTTGGTGCTCAGATGATGTTTACAGAATCCTGTCATTGCTTGTAGCCTTCCAGCTCAGGCCCTGACTCAGTAACTGGGACAGTTGCTCACTCAAGTTCTCTGAAAAATTCTGTGCTAGGCTTTTAGTTGTTTGACCACCAGAGATTTCTGTGTTTCTATCAATTAAAATTTTGCAAACCATTTTTGTGGTTTGGGGTAGGGTGTCAGTGAGAGATCAAATTTTGCCAGAGAGCCAAAGGTCAATAATGATTATAGGCTAGATACACACGTTATGGTGCATCACTTAAGAAAGTACTTCATATTGTAAAGCCAGACTTGTACCATGTTATGTGATTCCAAAGGCCGTATTTTTTCACATTCTTCAGTCCTAAGGGCAGAATTTAAACCTACATTCACTGCAAGTGAAACTAAGTTTCCCAGATGCCTCACAGGACACATTTGTTTACACTGTCAGCCGTGGATTTCCATCGCTTAGAGAGAACTGTGTCAGTTCCTGCTTACGGGAAGTTCAGGACTGACTGCGCGACTTCCTAGGTTACTTAATGTCTGTGTGAAGTCATTGCTATAAATAGAGCAAATTTACAAAATTTCTCAGTAATTTTAGAAAAATACAAATGCACAAAGAACATCTTTATGATGAAGTTCTACAAAGTGGCGTGATTTAACTGCTCTCTCATTCCTTGAGGTGGTCTCCACAAAACCATGTGATGGGATAAATCCAGTAAAGCTGCAAAGCCTGTCCTCTTTTTTATGCATTTATTAAAAATTAAAATAAATGCAGAAAAATAACAACACAGCAAAAACTTATGGAGAGCACCAACAGCTTTAGGAAAACTTTTTCCCCATTGAATTTATATCCTACTGGGGTTAACTTGCAACATATGCTTAACTTTATGTACTTTGGCAACATTGCAGAGAAGGAAGGTACTGATTACATTAGAAATAGAATTAAGTCTCAGAATGAGCCATGGAAGTCTTGAATACTGAAGTTCTAAGAAAGCCAAGTGGAAAAATATAATTATTTTCAAATGGCAATACTTTTGTCCTCAGAAACTATTTGTTTTGGGTAAAGTTCAGAGTTCTCTAACTTGGTGTTGAGAGAATTTATGGGCCTTGTTTGTCCACTCTTTCAAATGTCCACAAAATGTGTGTACATTAGCTACCAGATGAAGAATACAGGCCTAGTTCTTGTTGATGAGGTTTGACTGATTTGAAGTGCTGCGAGTGTGCTTGTAATGGCTTTAAAAAGGACTACTTGGACATTCCCTTACAGCTTAATCAAACTCCCAGCACTTGTGCAGTTTTCCATGATTAACTAGGTGATTTCTTTGTGCAATATTGTTTTCTCTAGAACTTCTATAAACTCAAATATTTATTTATTTTAACATTAAATAAGGGAAACTAAAATACTGTAGGAAAATAGCACTTGAAGTAAGAGCACTGTTCGTAAATTGCTCTTGCAGATGTATGCAAAAACTGATTTAAAAAGAATTGCTCTTGTGAATCAAAAATCTGTCTCAAACCTTTTAACGTGGTTTCACAATGAAGTCTTCAGTGTAGTATTGCTGCTTATACAAATGTACTTATTGTACAAATCAATCGAGCCTAGAAAAAGGTAGGTGAAAAAATAAGATCACTGCTTTCAAATTCCAAAGTACTTCCATAGGATTAAAAAGAACATTGAACCAAAGAAAAGAAAAACATCCAGCCCAGAAAAACACCATGTCATCTAGTACAGTGCCTATTTAGACACATGAAAGCTGTAACAATCAGATAATGTTGGTAAAGTGGATACTACCAATTCACTACCTGCACAGGATTGCATGATTTGAGATGGCAGGTACAGTACAATACTTTATGAGAATACCTACTTGATGAACCTGGAGAAAACTTTACATTTCTGCCTAAAACTGCTGAAAGAATTTGCCAATAGACAGATTCTATAAATGGGAAAAAATAATTTAGAACTGGCATTTGGGTTCTGCTACTGTCATCCAAAAGGAGAAATATACTGCAACAGGTTGGGAAAAAGTGGTACCCTATAACACGCTTTGGGTTTAACAGCAGGAGTTTTAAATGTCTAATTTTTAGTAAATTTTCCTGAAAGGAAATAATGATTTCTTTACCATGCTTTTTCCTATAAAACCTTAAAAAGCAAAAAGTATAAAATCCTTTTGACTGTGGTTTTTTTTTTTTTTAGTGAGTAGAAAAGAGTGGCAGAATTTTTCTAAGCAGGCAGATTGTGGTCTAGCAACAAATATGCTTTTTGCTTTATTGCCAATTGTGGTAATACCATTGAGGACTGAACTAGGTGGTGACGGGAGCAGTGACCTCAATATGGGAGAAATCAGAGATTTAAGTTTATGAAACAGACTAAATTATTCTACACATGATGGCTAGTTTCAGGGTTGACACAGTATTTTCTTCTGTGGCCTATTCAACTGTTTGGATTTTGGTCACAACAATGAGAGCATGTTGGTACTTATAATGGAAAGGATACTTTGCCAACAAGCTGAACTTGGTCCTTTCTTTCCAAACAACAAATCATACAAATCACCAAATCACCAAACAACAGATCATAAAGAACTATAGATGCTCTAAACATGACTGTATTTGAAAAAGTTGAAAAAAGTTGAATGGCACAGTATGAAAATAGTGGTAATCTTTCATTTAAAGCAGTTACTGTCCTATGTCCCATATTTCATTTTCTGGTCAGTTATATCACCAATTTCCCTCAGAAAGGAAGTTAGCTCTTTACATTAATTATGTCATTTAATAGTGGTAAAGCTATCCATATCTACTTTATAAATCATGCTCGTTCAACAGAGTTTTTCTTATTTCTCTACAAAGACTTAAAAAAGTGGCCAGTCCAATAACATTACAAACATTGTTTGATTTGGAAGCCCCACAAATATGACTGGCTTCATACAATACAAGCTGCTGTACTGAAGGGTGGCATTACCCACCTATTTATAACCACCTAATGTTACCATGTAAGGCTGAATCAATTAGGAAAGAAAAAAAAAAAGTTCCAGAAATGACAGGAATCTCTATAAACTTCGCTCTCTAGGAGACATAGCAATAACATTCTGCCTAAATTAAGATGGTTTTGGTCTTAGATTGGTTCAAACTATTTTGGGTGCAATTATACTGAACTTTCTGTTTTTTCAGTAATCTAGGCATTATGAAATGTCTTTNAATTTAATATAAATATTCCTAAAATATAGTGGTCATTATCCAGAGAGATTTTAAAAATTACCTGATGAGTGCCTTAAGACAGGTCAGGTGAAGTCTAAGTTGAAGTAGATTCACCACTAGCAACGTATTTAAAGAGCTACAGTGTGGTAACTCAGCAGGGAAGTTGATTGTCAAAACAAAACCACATCAAACCCCAAGGAAACCATAAAATACAGATAGTTAGAAAATTATAGACTTAAAGGACATTTCCCACTTGAGTTAATTTTGGAAAAAAAAACCAAAAAACAAACAACCAGAGATAGAGGTCTGTGTTACAAAAATCTAAATTGTGCAGAACTGATGTTGAAATGGGGTTTTGGACAAGATAAACATGATTGTACATGAAAAAAATTAATATTTGGTGTCTTTTTGGAACTGTTTTAGTATACTAGAGACACTTTCTTCTCCTGTGACGCTGATAGATGAATCAAGGATAAAAGATACATTTGTATACTGTTTCAAGAATTTTTTGAGCACTTTAAATTAAGGAAACATAAACTCAGTAGTTTATGAAGTTGTTTTCTAGACCAGTAGTAGTTTACTACACATGCACATAAAAGTTGCCAACACAATTTTCAAGGAACTCTGTAAGATAGGGTAATCTTACTGCATGTGTACTTAACATTTTCACAGCATGATTGTTATCAGCCTTCCTGTTACTGAGAGAGTAGCATTAATGGTGTCATTCTGGTAGCACAGAGAAAACTGAGTAACTATATGTCATCTTTCATTGATACTTATTAGCTGCCATTAAAATAGCATTGAAAACTATTGAGATACAGTATTAGTGTGATTGCTTTAATGGAAAATTAGAACAAAACTGATTTATTTATTTTTNAGGAAAGAAAAAAAAAAGTTCCAGAAATGACAGGAATCTCTATAAACTTCGCTCTCTAGGAGACATAGCAATAACATTCTGCCTAAATTAAGATGGTTTTGGTCTTAGATTGGTTCAAACTATTTTGGGTGCAATTATACTGAACTTTCTGTTTTTTCAGTAATCTAGGCATTATGAAATGTCTTTTTTTCTTATTTCATAAAACCCTGGAGAGAAACATAATGCTGAGTACAGATACCAAACATAAACAATCAAGCTTTTGCTAATTTCTGCTTTCAATCTTAAATCAAAGATAACCCTTCTATACAGCTTCTACTTCCTAATTCCTTTTAAAAAACTGTAATCAACTTATAGCTTGCAATGTGTTTCCTCCTCTTGCTTTTTTTTTTTTACTTGCTGAGTTAAAATTTATTAAATTATCCACTTCAAGCTTCAGGGAATGAGTCTGAGAGCGAGAAAAATGGATTTCTTGTTTCCTTTTGCTTATTCATCTTTTAGTTTACAAAAATATGGTGGCTGTCAAGAATCTGAACTACTTTGGAGGAATGCCAATGATCTGTCCAAAACAGGGCATTCACTGAACTGCAATGTTGGACAGTAAGAAAGTTTTTGTTCAATTTCCTTGAGGTATATTACNGAGGTCTGTGTTACAAAAATCTAAATTGTGCAGAACTGATGTTGAAATGGGGTTTTGGACAAGATAAACATGATTGTACATGAAAAAAATTAATATTTGGTGTCTTTTTGGAACTGTTTTAGTATACTAGAGACACTTTCTTCTCCTGTGACGCTGATAGATGAATCAAGGATAAAAGATACATTTGTATACTGTTTCAAGAATTTTTTGAGCACTTTAAATTAAGGAAACATAAACTCAGTAGTTTATGAAGTTGTTTTCTAGACCAGTAGTAGTTTACTACACATGCACATAAAAGTTGCCAACACAATTTTCAAGGAACTCTGTAAGATAGGGTAATCTTACTGCATGTGTACTTAACATTTTCACAGCATGATTGTTATCAGCCTTCCTGTTACTGAGAGAGTAGCATTAATGGTGTCATTCTGGTAGCACAGAGAAAACTGAGTAACTATATGTCATCTTTCATTGATACTTATTAGCTGCCATTAAAATAGCATTGAAAACTATTGAGATACAGTATTAGTGTGATTGCTTTAATGGAAAATTAGAACAAAACTGATTTATTTATTTTTTTTTCTCCCCAGCTACTAAATTCTGATCTGGAAAAAAAGTAAGAGATGTCTGACAATTGTCACTATAAACCTTTAAACTTGGCAAAAATATTAAAGAAAATATTGCAATAAGCATTGCATTTACTTTTACTTAATTTCAAAATGGAGAAAATGAGATAATTAGATAAGTCTGCAGTTTGAAGGGACATTTTCCCTTACATAAGAAGAAGAGGATAACATTAAGTATATTACATACTAATTCTCATAACCCAGAAGATAGAGCTGTCCTTTTAAAACACAGTAAAAATGTAATTACCTAATTTAGCTTGGTAAGAACTACTTTTTCTTGGCTTTTTTTTTCCCAGAATATGCTTATTCCTTCTGCAAAAAAAGTATGACAAACTCTAAAGAAGAAAAGGAACATGTTGCAGTGAGGCAAAACAGGACATGTTCGTTATAAACCTAATATACTTAAGGATTACTGCCCTCAGTAATCAGTAATAGAAGTTTGCAGTACTCTGTAAAAAGAAAGTATACCTTAGCAGCAAAAAGGAATGAAACCTTCAGTTTATTGACAAAACAGGAGGAGGCTCTCCTGGCCTGAAAGCATTTGAACACCATTCTGGAAAGGATCGCCCGAAGTTCTGGGAATCTGAATTTTCACCTTTAGTATTATAGAAACCAATAAAATAACTGACTAAAACTTTAAGGGAATTTCTTGAATGTCTACATAACAATAGAGAATATTCAAACAGCTCTCTTAAGAAGATTTTTTTCCCCTCACACACCCAAGAAGTCTACCATCTGTCAGGCCTATATAATGGTCTTTATCTGGGATAATACTGCAGTGGAAGATTAAGTAATGCAAAACACAAGAGCCCTCAGAACTGCTGGTTTTTCTGCTGAGCATTAATGTTTTGGAAATGTCCATCAATCCTTCAACTTTTATAGTGATTCCAGCATGCTCTTTATTTTTATGGACAGCATAACTTTTTTGACAGTGCATGCTATTTATATATATAAAAAAAAAAGTCATGTTCTGTCACCACCTTTGGGAACACTGCAGTCAGCTGTAATGGGACACATGGCCGAAACCATCATATTTTCTGTTTCTTCGTGCAATATGGAATATAAATACTACTGCAGTGTCCTGTTCTGGTGCCAAATGTTAAATCTTCTATGTCTTGTAATGCACTATTAAATAGGTATCTACTCTTAGATATTGAAACTATTTTGTACACATTCAGGAGTGAAAGTAACTAGTTGTTTCCCCAGTTCATTATGCTCTGGTGTTTCATTCATGACTTGGATGCTCCACCTTAGTTGTCTCCACTTTCCTCCCCGTCCTCGCAGCACCAGACAGCAAGTGCAGATGGGACCGGTTGCCCCCGAGCTTGTCTCCTTCTCCCCAGCCCGGGGGGTGCTTGGCCCTCCACGGGCCAGTCCGCCTTGACTCATTTTCCACGAAATGAGTTGGAAGGCTGGCAGCTGGTGCTACCTAAACACGCCGCTGCTGTTCGGGAGCAAAGCTTGAGGCAAGGAGCGTAAGGTCACCAGGCCGGCAGGGCGACCAACCACGTTTGGACTGCTGAACGTTTTGACTTTGCCTCGTCGGTAAAGAGGCAGAGGCTCCATGCGGGGGG
>VWZY01006931.1:188415-252798 GCA_013399075.1 Chloroceryle aenea
GACGAGTCCGGGGAGGGAGGCGCTGTTTCCATCTGGTTCACCGCTCTCCCCTCACCGGGGCGTGCGGCTGGCCTGGTACCGGCGGTGGCACAGCCCGGCTGCAGCCCTTGCTGCCGGTGACTGTCTCTGCCAGGCCTGACTTTTTCTCCGGTGCTGCCCCCAGGTGTGTCCCAGCTACGGCCCTCCAGTACTTTTATCGGTGTGCTGTGGTGGCCTTTCTTAGCCATGTGACTTCGGGGTTGCTACAAGAGGGTATTTTAAAAGTAGTTTAGAGGAGCAACGGGAGACTTCCTTCCCCGCACCGGAAAAGTGATACCTCTGTCAACAGGAAGGAGAACCTTGTGAGTAGTTCTGTAGCCCAGAGGTTTGGAAGTCTTGCCTCTGACTTCTCAGCTCTTCCACTTGTGAGGCCAAACTCTGCATGGCCGCGTTTTCAAGCATTGTCTGGAATCTTAAGTTGTGGTGAAATAGCTAGTCTAATTTTTCAGAGACGCCTATGTGCCCAATATCTATTACTATAAATGGAGTTTGGTATTTCTGAGAAGCTGTCATAATCTTCAGGCATCTAAAATGCTTTCTATAAGTCTGATCTTTTAAGGTTTTACGTTTTGAGGCTTCTCATACACATGATAGGGTTGACTGTATCCTTGTGATACCTTGCACCTGAGCTTAACTTTTTGCTCTGGGATACTCCCTTGAGGAACTGTCTCTGCAGCTTTAGTTCTCAGGAGACCTTGATTTATGTTCTAAGCAATTTTCCTTTCCTGTCTTAGCAGTTCTTTTTGCCCATCAACTACACATTGTGAGTGCATTTCTTGATATCTTACTGCAGCATTTTAGTGGAGATTTAGATAGGTTTTGTCTTACCTGAACACCTGTTTCTGTAGACTTGCTTAACAGGTTTTGTTGTTGGGGCTTTCTGGCTGTTTTGCTTTTTCTTGCTATTTAGATTTTACTCTATGCATTTCTTAAACTAGGACTTTGTTCTGAGTGCCTCCATATCCATGGCTTGAATACCTAGGTAACTGTTGGTGCTGGTGTTGTAGTACTTAACTGTTTTTTCCTTAGGGGTGTCAGGTTTTTCAGTCACTAATACAATAAGAGGACTGATAACCATTTTGAAACAGTTTGCAGGGTAGGCTGTTGGTTAACAAGTGCAGTAGTGAATTCTGTGCTTGTAGGATTTGAAAGAAAAAAAAAAAAGAATCATAGTAGTATTCAAACAAGTGATGCCTGGATGCAGAATTAATGGTAGATAATCCCAGAGCTTTTTTCAGAACCAATTAAAGGGATTCTTGAGAATATGGTGAAAGGAATTGGTTGGGATGATTTGACATTTGAAAGGAGTGGTTAAGTACAGACTTGAAGAGTAGCTTATGTGCTGTGTGCCTCAACATGTCTTTGTGGATAGCTTCACCAGTAATGCCTTCTGCTGTTAGTCTGGGACATCACAACCTCCACATGCTGATTCCTTGTACTTTAAATCTGAGACAGTATTTTACTGTAGCTCATCTGAGGAGGTGGGTGGATTTTGTGTGCACCAGACTGTGACAGTGGACATGGAAATAGTCGGTCACCTTTGGACGTGGTTTCATCCAAATCTTTATTCAGACCATTGCTATAATGAAGTTTTAAGGCTTCCTTCCAATTTAATTCTGTGTAGAGATAGAGGTGATTGAAAACCGAGTATACCCAGTTACACGCATATGTGACGTTCACACATCAACTTCCACAAGGATTTTGAGGCATATTGTGCCTTGTTGGAACTCTCCATGTATTTAAGTACTTTTCTTTTAATTGCATGCTCCTTGATTGTTTTCTTCATGTCTTTGAACACCATGGATTGTTAGACCACCTCCTTCATGTTTCTTTCCAAGTGATACAGCTACTGCCAGAGCTTGGTGGAGAATATATGTTGTCTAGACAACGTTAGCTGGTTATGCGGTGTCGGGCTGATGCTCAAGATGATGAGAGCTATGTAGATTTGTAGATGCCAAAATACAGTTATGCTATAATGCATATTTCTCATCCAGGGGAACAATTGGATCACAAACTTAAGGGTAATAACTGGCATTCTCCAGATGTTTACAGAACTACTAAGACATCTGAGTATGGCATGCAGCTAGCTGGCTTGATTCCCCCTGGCTTGCTAAAAAAACAGCTTCCAGGAAAGCTTACAACACCAAATGGAAGGAAGCTTTTGTGAATCTTTACACTGAAAGGTCAGAATACCATCATGCCCATGTTTGTTTGAATCTGTTCAGGTTCACAAGTCAGTTGCTTCAGTCTGCAGTGGGCTGATATGGTTGTGTGTTTTGCAATCTGCTATAGTCCATTTGTGCAGTTTTTGACACTTAAATGCCATTAAGCAGAAAGAACTTTGTTGTATGTAAAACTAATTTGATCATAGTAGTCAATTTTGGAGTCACTGAAATGAGTTCTGGGGGTTTGGTCCACTGTTTTGATGAAACCAAGGCTTAAAAATGTAATTTACATTATGGGGTGTGGTTGGAAAGGCAGATTTATGTACCCGTCAATTGCTTTTTAAACAATGACAGAGGACTTTTTGAAGTAGAAGAAAGAGAATTAACTTTATTACTTTACATATTCCCAAACAGAGTTTTAGGGATGGCATTTTTGCAGAACTCTTCTGCAGTTTTTTCAGCAGTTGGATGTGGCCTGTCTGCCTGTGTTTGCTTACATTTCCTGCTGGTCACTTTGTTACAGGTACTGTAACATATATACAGTATAAAGTCTAGTAAACTTTTCAAGCCTTTGAAACAGAGCTACAGGAATAGATATAATAATTATAAAGGTGTTTGGGATCTTCAGAAAGAAAAATGATTCTCATGCCTGTATAATGCCTATGTAAGAGAAACAGGTTTGCTATTTATAATTAGCGATCATAGTTCAATGTTTGTGTGACTTTCAGAGAAGAATCTGTGAAATGTCTTTAGTTTAAGTTGCTGATTTCAGTCAATACAAAATATGTCTTCTGTTATATTTGTATGAGTAAGTTTTACTTTAAAGAAAATCAAGCATCTCCAAAATATGGTGCTTAGTAAAAAATGATAATAAATTCCAGTCAGTTTCTGGAACACTGGTGTTAAAAACCTCCACTTACTGAAAATGATACAGGATTAAATTCTGATTTTTTTTTTTTTTTTTTTAAGGTTGTCACTAGCAACTCTGGTAATAGTTTTAGAGAGTAAAGTTTTCACCAATTCAGCTCTTTCCTTGATCGAAGAACCACATTTGAATTTTTTAGCTAACTTCTGCTAATCTCCTTATCTGATAAAATGGCATGGTAATAATCCAATATTAACTAGGCAGGTGGTTTTTTTAGATGCAGTGAAATCTATGTTGGGTCTTGTCCAATTCATCTACCTTTAAACTCCAGGAATATTGCTTCCCTTATTTAAGAGCAGTGCTTCTGGAGAAGATGGAAGGTTTTTGTGCACATACCTAAACTAATTTTGGGTGGCTATGTGTCAATAATGGTTGGGGCTGTTTTGTTTGTTTGTTTTAGGAATAAGTAATTACAGTTATTATTCTGTTAGCAGGGGTGGTTCCAAACTGTGACTCTTGTATCTCTTAGTTTTCCCTTTGGATTATAAGGCTGTAGGAGATACTTTACCTAGCAAAGCAATCTGTACCGGACGGTAGATTGCTTGCAGTCCATGGAATACAGTTGGAAACTGGCATGAAGGTGTGACAGTTTAATTTATTTATTTTTAAGTACAAAAAAAGATCCTGTGTCCTGAAACATCTTGAATGAAGAGGTGCAGGAAGAAGTATGTTGCATAGTCTTCTCTGATCAGAGAAAACTGTGAGGGCAGTTGGTGGCCCTTTGAAATGTGTTTTGTCTTTCTATTCATTAAGCAGACTTCAGTTTTGGTTAATGCTGGTTACTCTCTTAACCCAGTCGAGAAAAGTGCATATCATCCCCTACTCCATTTTAATGTGGAGTGAAACAGGTTGCTTAACCTAGTCCTGAAAGTACTTTAACATTCAATAAGACAAATTAACAAACCCTGTTATTCTGAGAAGCAGAAACTGACAGCCCTTTACAGCAACTGGTAAACAATTTGATCTCAATATACAAAGTTATGAAGAGATTCTTTGTAACAATATGTTACAAGCCTTAATTTTTTTGTCTCCTTTCCTGGGGATTGTATTCAAATGAAATAATTCAAGATAAAATCTTTCCTTGTTCCACTGGTACACTGTTTAGATTTCTGTTTTCTGCTGGGGTGTAAAGTTACGGGAGAGGGAGCTGTCAGAAAACTAATCTTCTACATATGGTTTGGGCTACAATGGGCAAAACCTAGGAATGTAAATTCATTGACTAGTAATATACCTGTTAGGAAAATAAAATGAAAAGGCATATGGTAGAAAAAGGTAACTACTGACCTAAGCTGGGATAGAGAGGGCTGACAAAAAAACACCAAATTATCTGAGTGGTTCATCTAATGCATTTATTTGCATATTATATTCTTCTACATCAGTTTGCTGATGGTTTGTGCAAGGGAATGTCAGTGTCTTTCGCTCACATGTGTTTGCACTAAGCCAGGCTGAAGATTCTTTGTTGTGTCATTAGGCTGCAGCTAAACCTGGACAGAGGGCATTGGTCAATAAATATTATCACTACTGCAGTTACAACTTCTTACTCATGCTTTTCTCCTCTGAGAAGTTTGTTTAAAGAGCAAGCTTCTTTTCTATTTTCAGTTCTGTGTATTCAGGATGAATATGTGGGTACTGTTTTTTTCTGACTGCTGGTCTCTGCAGTAGAGGAAGGGACTAAAAGGTTGCTTGATTTAATATGCTTCTGGTTGTGATGGTATCTTCCTGCTTCCTACAGGTGTTAGTGTCTGATCACAGTCCATGGACATACACGTAAAAAGCCTCTCCTTTCTACAAGAAGTGTGGCTCGTATTTAAAATACACTTAGGAAGTGATATATAAAGTTTTTAGGCGTTCAGGTAACGAACACTTATGTTTTCTAGAAGATATCACTTAGTTTGTGAAATTCAGATGCAGAGTACAGTCTAGATGAGAGAGGTTAATTTGGATTATTGTCCGTGAGAATTTATGTGTGGGAGAGAGTGGGTAATAAGGGGAATAGGTGGTGCTGGGCAATTGAATTAGGCTTGAAGATTCAAAATACAAAACTTCCAAAGATTTGGAAATGGCTTTGATGCTATGCGGTTGGAAATAGCTGAAGGACCAAACTAATTTGAATTTCATTGCTAGTCCTCTCTTTTGTCTTCTAGCTGAGCAAAAAGGTAGCTTTGTATAAACAGGAAAATAGCACTGGCAGTGCTGTTGTGTTTCTATTTCTGAAAAAGGGCCCAGACAGTTTGCATCTAAGTGTTACTTGGTGGATTATGCAGTGAGTCCTTATCTTAGTTTCCAGTGGCAATGGCAAACTCTGTCCGACTGAAGTACCGAGCTGCTAAATCAAAACTGAAAAGCTTTGAATATTGATTTAGAAGACCTTAGTAACATACTTTTGAAATAGCCTTGATAGCTCCGTAAATATATACGGATGCTCTTGACAAGTAAAGACTAATGCTAATTTCACTCCTAAGACTTTCCTCCTCTGTTTGCTGTTAGAAGTCCTGTGGAATGGCTCATTTTCAACTGTTTCAGAACCAAAGAAGTCTGCAGGCTACTTAGGTGCTGTGCTTGGTTTTCACTGTATTTGTTTTAGGTATTGCTACAGTGTAGTCTTCTGCACAGAACTGATTGGTAGTAAGAAGGTGGTGTTGATCTATGCTGCCAATGCAAGACCCTACTTTTAATCAGAAGAATTATTTGGCTCTAAATTAGTTTTGAACAAAATAAATTACAAGGAGAATAATAAGAAAAAACTATCATTCCTCATTTTAATTATAGTTTAAGTCTTTGGGTGTTCATAGTTTAAGTCTTTGTGTTTTAAGTCTCTAATAAGTAGATATTAAAAGTAATTAGGAAAATATTGATTATAGAGTTTGATCCATCTAAAACTTGTCATATACTGTTAAGACATTTTTTGCCTACAATGCAAAAAATGCTCTCAATTCTGAAGTTTTCTTAGCTTGTAAATAAATAAGTATGCTAAATAACTGCTAAATTTACCAAATAATGTATGGAATACTTACAAGTTTATTTCATGTCTCCTTAAGGTTTTTGAATAAAGTTAATGTAGGTAAAAGCTGTCTGATATTCTGTGTACTGTTACCAAAACTTTGTATTTAGTGAGGAAAAATTCAACTGTAAAGAATTACTTTGCCAGAATGCACTGCTGGAATTAATTTCATTTATCTTGAGGTGGGCTTGAGAGAAAGACTGGAATTGCGTTACTTGGAGTTTGTTTTAATATCCCTTTATATTAAATACCTACATTTTCACTTAAATAAATTCTATTTATTGCAGGACAGTGATTTTTAGTTTTTTTTCTTATTTTCTGAGGATGAGCCTACAGTCAACTTCTTTGTGCTAGGCTTACTCTATTTTCAAAACTTTAACAACACTTTCCTATGTTACAGTTCTTGAGTTTAGTGTGTGTGTGTATAGAGAGAAATAAACTGGAAATCCTGTCTCTGAGGATTGGAATTTAGTGTAGTTTTAGATGGAAATCAAAATATTTTAATATACATTTGCCAGTTAAGCTGTTAAAAGGACTTTCCATGGGATGCAATTTCTGAAATAACCTTTTTAGAAGCTTTGAATTTCCCTGTGATATGTATGTCAGTCAGCTTGCTTTAAACTCATAAGCTGACAGAGTGAAAATCAGTATCATGGCCTGATCGGCTATAGACTGAAGAGAATGTATGCTTACTTTGAAATGCTGGCTTTCAGTGAAGTCTTGTGGCCTATGATGTATTATGCTGGTGGGTTCTCAAGTTTTCCTCATGTTTTGCTCTGTTACATGGGAAACTGTTAAACAGTTTGGTTTACCTTTTTTTTTTTCCTTTTTTTTTTTTTTTCCTGACAAGTTCTTGTACCCTTGATTAACACTAATGTATATTAACATTGGAACCTGACTGTGGAAAGGGCTTCAGAAACTGAATTGAAACACGTTTCATTATATATTTATATTTATTATATATGCCCTCTTTGTATCCTTGGTGCTTAAACTACTTAAGTCTCCTGGTAACTTGCTGGATATGGGACCTCTCAGAAAAAGTCTTCCTCCTTCCGAAATGTACCTGGTTATGCTTACCTGGCTTTGTCAAAAGCTTTGGTACTAGAGAAGAATATTCGAGAAATGTGTAGTAGGTATAAAGAATGAATTTGGGGAAAAAAAATAAATTAAAGCATTGTGTTCTGATTGCAAAGGATTTACATATTGAGCCCTAATCTGATTCTTACTCTGGCCTGATCTGTGATCTCTGCTCCCACCATCGTATTACAAAGGCATCAATGGCAATCAACCTTTTCTGAGCAAAGTAAATATATTGATTGCAACAGAGAGCATACAATGATGATAATATGCATTTTATCAAAGGTCATGTGGTGAAAGTGTTGTGTTACACACTTAGGAGTAGACCAAAAATGAAGAAATTAAAAGGAAAGAGAATGTGCACAGGCAATTTGGCAGCAGTGTTGTCTGTTGGCAGGCAAATTAGCATTTTCATTTTACTTGTTTAAGGGTTGGGAGTTGGACAATGTGAAACCTTTCCAGTTTGCTTCATAAAAGCCGTATGAACAACTTGAGTTGCTTCCCTATGAATATAACTTTCTCTTTAGGAGAGTAGGTCTCAAATTCATCTACTTGATCCATGAACAAAAAGTCATCAAGTAGTCTTTTTAAGTATTAGTAAAGGTCAGTGATGATGCATTCTTCTTTCTGTGTGGGAGGGAGTAATTCCTGGTCTTTTCTGCTCTTAACAGTGTATTCAGAGCTTTCAAAACAAAGGATCAAAAGTTTTTAAAATGACCACTCATGTTTTATATCAGCTTTGGATTAAACTTTTATAGAATCTGAATTTCCAGTATGTGTTTGGGGGCAGAGAGGTGGAGGAAGAATGCTATTATAGTTATTTTAGGTGTTCTGTTTCAAGACTAGCAACTGAGGCATGTAAAATCACTAAGGATTGAAAATCGGACACATACTTCGTATCCTTTTTGATAATATCTCATGTCAGAAATAGTTTGGTATCTTTTCTTGCCTCTGATTAGTACTTCTTGTGAACAATCCTGTACTTCCAGGATTTGGTGGAAACTGAAAGGAAGAGTTTTATTACTTGGAAAAGTGAGCCTTCCTATCTATTAGGAGACACACAGTAATATTAAAGGCATGCTATTTATTTTTATTTAGTATCATTTGTATCACAGTGTTTTGCTCAACAGAGTTACCATGTGCTAATATGCTTTAAATTTTTTTTTCATATATCCATGACCACCTGTGAGTTAAGTATAAAGTAATATTCTGTGAACTCTGACATTTTGCAGTTTTGCAGAATATCTGTACACAACCTAAAGGAAAACAATATCCCTTCCATAGTATTTAACTGTCATGCTTACACAGTATCCTTTATATTTGGAACTTTACCTTTTTTAATTAAGAGAAAAAGCCTCATTTAAAAAAACATTTAAGCCTCATTTTTAAAGCCTTGTATCAAGGGTGATCTACTGAATTTTTGATTTTACTTTTTTTTTTTTTTAACATTAAAGACTTTTTCTTTTGGAAGTAGTTTTGGTTTTTAGAATTTGTAATTTATGGTGATACATTTTTTTTTATTTTGTTGCTGTATTTTTTAAAATATTCTATTAAAATATACTCCTTTTTGATACGTAAAGCGTGCTGTTGCAAAGGGGGAAAAAGATCTTTGTACAAGAATTGACAGGGCTATTGAAAGAGCTTTAAACTAGATTTGAAGGGGGAAAGGGATAAAATATGGCACATCAGTATTTGTGGGATAGTATGCTAATGAGGTTCTAGGCTCTGCCATTCTGGCAGAAGCAGGGGGTGGTGTGCCATGTGATAGCAAAGACAGAAGGGATATGGATGGGGCAGAAATTGTGGAAATGCCTGGAAATGGTCAGTTGGGAAAGAGGCCTTCTTTTCACTGAAAGGTGATGGGATCTATAGCTCAGCTGAAGTGCATCTATAATAACATGCAGTATGGGTGGCAAACAGGAGGAGCAGGAAGCCATTGTACAGCAGGAAAACGATGATACAGTTGCCATCATGGAAACACGGTGGGATGAATCACAAAACTGGACTGCTGCATTGGATGGCTGTAAGCTCTTTAGAAGGGATAGACCAGGAAGCAGAGGTGGTGGAGGAGCTCTTTATGTCAGGAGGTGCTTTGACTGTCTTGACCTTGATGATGGGGATAATAAGATTGGCTGTTTATGGGCAGGAATCAAGGGGGAAGCAATCAAGGCAGGTGTTATGCTGGGAGTCTGTTATAGATCACCCAACCAGGATGCAGAGGCAGGCAAAATATTCTATAAGCAGCTAAGAAAAGTCTCTCAATTCCTAGCCCTTCTTCTTGTGGGGCACTTCAACTTAACAGATGTCTGCTGGAAATAAAAGAGGGCATAAAGAAAACAGTCTAGGAGGTTCTTTGAGTGTGTGTAAGATATTTTCCTGACAGGGGTGGTGAGAGACCCAGCTAGGGAAGGTACTCTTCTAGATCTGGATGAGGGGATTGAGGGTACCCTCAGTAAATTTGCAGACGACACCAAGTTGGGAAGGACTCTTGATCTGCCTGAGGGTAGGAAGGCTCTCCAGAGCGATCTGGATAGTCTGAATCCATGGGCTGAGTTCAGTGGTATGATGTTCAAGACCACCAAGAGCTAGGACCTACACTTGGGTCACACCACCACCATGCAATGCTACAGGCCTGGGGAAGAAGGGCTTAAAGCTGCCTGTTGGAAAAGGACCCTGTAGTGTTGGTCAACAGCTGGCTGAACATGAGCCAGCAGTGTGCCCAGGTGGCCAAAAAGGCCAATGGCATCCTGGCCTGGATCAGGAATAGTGTGGCCAGCAGGACTAGGGAAGTGATTGTTCCACTGTACATGGCACTGTTGAGGATGCACCTGGAATACTGTGTTCACTTTGGGGCCTCTCACTTCAAGAAGGACACAGAGGTGCTGGACCATGTCGAAAGAATGATGAAGATGATGAAGGGTCTAGAGCATGAGTCTTATGAGGAGTGGTTGAGGGAACCGGGGTTGTCTAGCCTGGAGAAAAGGAGGCTCAGGGGAGATCATACTGCTCTCTACAGCAACCTGAAAAGAGGTTGTAGCAATGTGTGGGTCGGTTTCTTATTTCAGATAAGGCCATTTCCTCTTGTCCTATCACTTGTTAAGTTGTGCCAGGGGAGGTTTAGATTGAATTAGAATTTAGAAACTGAAAGGGTTGTCTAGGCCTGGAACAGGTTGCTAGGGAAGAGGTAGAGTCACCATCCCTGGAGGTATTTAAAAGATGGGTAGATGTGGTGCTGAGGGACATGGATCAGTGGTGTACTTGGCAGTTTTAGGTTAATGGTTGGACTCTATGATCTTCTACCAGCCAAAATGATGCTGTGATTATATGACTTGAGCACTCTTTTATTAGCATCAATGACATTTATTTTTAGTGTTTCCACACATCCAAGTATGTATAAAAACTTATGTTTTTGTTATTTTTTGACATGTTGTTATATTAAATTGTGTTGCTATGATTCTCAAACTGTTTTGAAGATTGTGTCTAACCTCTTATTATCAGATATCTAATCCTGTGACAAAGCTCCAGTTGGGTGGCTTTTACACTTGGAAAGCTTTTTCTTCATCATACAGTTGTACCTCTTCCTAACTTCTAGTAAAATGCATTAGTGGGATTTGGAAATAGAAAGAATTGATTGTATTTAGGAACACTGGATATTAGCAGAAAATAATAGAGAAGCAGAAGTATTTCAGTTGTTAGTCTGAGTTCTTGAAGCTTAATATTTTAAGAGGAAAGGCACTGTAAATAATAATGATCAATTTTACTTAAAACCCTCTGTTTTTAAGTTTATCAAAGAATGACTATGGAAGAATCACTGCTTGTCCTAGCATTTCCTAGCACCCTTAACAGTGGATGTTGCTCTACCATTATTTTTTTTTTTATCTACAAGTAAAAAAATTATAACATGAATAAGAACTTTGCAAAAGTTAGGCATATAGTTGGAGTCTCTAGTTGCAGATTTTGTCTGGAATCCATATCCAACTCTTCTCTTGAGGGAGAAACACTAAATAACAAAGCAGTCTATCATAGTCAAGAAGGTAGAGACTGAAACTGTCTCAAAAAGCTCTCCATTTGTTAGGAAACATTAGACTTGTCTCTAAAAAAAAAAAAATTGCTCCATATTCACAGTCAAATCTTGCAATCTAATGATTTTTAGGGAGAATTTTGAACAAATTACCGAATTAACTAAGTTTTCTATTACTTCTAGACAGTTAACATCTCCATGCAATTTTCTTTCTCAACAAGTTTTTCATCCTAAGTTTATCTCAGCCTTGCAGTGCTGAGAGCAGAATTGCCTCTGTGCTCAATTTCATGGTCTCTAGGATGGCAATACTTTAAATATGAGAGCTAGTTTTTTAGCCTACTGTGGTCACTTGCTCAGACATTTGCAGTGCCATTTGTGTCTGAGCTTTGTGACCTAGCTAGCAGACAAGTTACAGTTTTCTTACCTTTTCTTTTTTAACAGAATGCAAACTAATTTCTAGGGCTTCTGAGTATCATTTTTCAGAAGAAGGGTGATGTTGGTCAGATGTTGATTTAGTATAGATATATTGTATTGCCTGTTAATTGCAGTTTAATTCAAGCTACTTTTGGAGTTTTTTGGTGGGATGGATGATGAGAAAGCTAGATAAGGGGAGAGGTTTTTCATCCAGAAAGCACAGTATGTTTGAATTATGTCAGCTTTGTCAGATTTCTTGCAGCAGTTTATGTATATTTTTGTAAAAATGTATGGCTTTTGAAATAAAAAGTTATTTGTGATAAAGTTTATATAGAGAGACATTAGAGGAGTGTAAAAATAAGTTAACTGTGTGATTTTTGATGAAGAAATTAAAAAAGTCTTTCTACATTCTGGTCACAAGAAACCAATTATGGTGAAGACTGAAGACCTTGGAAGGCCTTTCTGTAAAATCTTGTGCTACTGAAGTTGTTAGAACTGAGTGTTGAGAAAGTTTTTATAGATTCTGTAGACAAAAATAGCTGAATAATGCGGTAACATGATACTTCTGCTGGAGTTGATCAGTTTTTATTTGAACTCAGCTTGGAATATCTAGAATGAAAAAGTTATTTTCTGAGTGGAAAATTCTTAAAGTTAAGAGAAGCTGACAAAGAATCATGGAAAAAAAAGTAAAAAAGGTCTTCATTCAAGAAGTGTGTTACTGCACTTAACTCCTGTCAGTAGGTAATCCTCTGCAATTAAATCCGTATTTGTCTTTGTTCAAGTGTTTTTTTCTTGTTGTGGTGTTGTTGGTTTTGTTTGTTTTAGTTTTTTCCCTTCCAATAGATAGATCTCGGTGATTGAGGCATTTGGAAGCCAAGTATATAGACCTTTTCTCTTTTCAGACATTTAATTTATATGTGCTAAAAGTACCACTGTGATACTTGCCAAGTTTTTTTTTTCTTCTGAAGAATGCAATCCTCTGAGTACTTACAAGATGATTACACATGGAATCCCCATGTGGCCCATGGGTTGTGGTCTGGTGCAGAGACAAAAATGGTACATGCATGTGGTAGATCTCCACCTCAGGAAATACTCTGAAGTCAACCTTGGCAATTATTTCTGAATCACAAGCAGAGTAGTATTTTAGATGTTGGCCTTGAGTTCACACCTTTTTTTTTTTAATGTGGGAGAAGGCACCATCTCTCCCAGTTCTTACTCATTCCTTCCTGTACATAAATGTACACCATGTATTTGGTGATTTTACACATATGTAGGGTTCAGGAGCAATGAGTGAAATTCAGGCAATTTCTATCTAATGTTGCATCTTTTTTCTTTGTTCCCTCACTAGTAATTTCTTTTGTTCACAGTCTGTATCCTTTTGTTCTTTGTCACTCACAGAATACCAGTCTAATTTACTTCAGTACCCCATGCCTTTTACAATTCCATTTCTTAGTAACTTTTCAGAGATCAAATTTCACAGAATGTGGGTTTGCTAGTTTTATAGTGATAATTTCTTCTGGAATATGTCTGAGGAATTGCAAGTTCTTGAATTCTTGAATGTATTTTCCACAGAAGGCTGAGGTGGTGGTGTGCTGGTTTGGGGTTTTTTTTAATTGTATTTTGGGTTGGAGGTTTTTTTTGTTGTTGTTTTTTTGTTGGGTTTTTTTGGTGGTTTGTTTTGGGTTCGTTTTTTGTTGTTTGTTTGGGTTTTTTTTCCCCCTACTGTAACCTAGGTGAATTAAAAACACAGTAGAAGCCTTGTTAAGAGCTATCAGAACCCCTTTTCTCCTTCCGGGTGAAAATGTAACTCTTACATTCTTTTTTTTTGTGAAGCTATATCTGATCTAGGGAAGTGAAATGGAATTGGCATTTGTCCTTTACTGCTTTTTCCTCAATTTAATCACTGTTTAAAAAAGCCAAAGTGTATGCTGAGGAAGAGGACCTACAGCTTCTAAAACACAAATATTAGTGGAATTGATTTTGTGGATTATTTTAATACCTATTTTTGTAGAATTTCAGAGCTTTTTGCTCATACTAGCTCAGTACCTTTCAAAGCCTCAGTCAGATGCTTTCAAATGACCATCTGATTTGTAAATAATATTTTTATTCTAATTCCTTTAATAAGCCCTGCATACGGTTCAAGAAGTTTTGGTTGTGATTTTATGCAGTTTTTGAAATTTTGCCATACCTATAAGTCTTATAAAAGGTGTATTTATTGGTGCTTAATCATGTTGTAGTTCATTGTTCTTCTGAAAATGCTTTTTTAAATAAAAGTGGGAAAAGCAGTTCTAGAAATCTTGTGGCTTGGAGAAGATGTTTGTATTACATGAAACTGATGCAAATGCTACAGCTTTTGCTGCTCTTGTTTTATTCCATGTAGCCCTGTTAGACGTAAGTATGATTATTTCAAAATTGCTTGTGAAGCTAGGTGTGAAATATCATATGAAATATCAAAGTAGTTAATTTTCCAAGTTTTTTTAATTGTATTTATTCTAATTGCTAATATGGTCTAATTTTTAAATCCTAAATTTCTCTCTGGTCTCATGTCCTCATATCTTTTAATTTTTTGCCCCTGCTCAATGCTTTCCTTGTTATAGACCGATGGTAAATGTAATGCAGAATTTAGGAGGAGCTGTTAAGAGCTTTCCCGTTAAAACCAATACAGAATGCTATTTTTTGTTAATAAGACTCTATCCATTAAATAACAAACTGCTAAGTGAATATTAACCACATGGATCATACTATCTTTGTAGGAAATTCCATTCCATTTTACTGTATGGTCAGCTTCTTTAAGAAGGAAAAAAAAAAATGGTTGCAGAAGCTTTTCATTGCAAACATGGTATTACAAGACCAAGGACAGTATTGGATGTTAGAAAAGTAAAGCTCTGAAAGGACTGAACTCTCCATTGATTTGAAGGATTGAGAAATACTGCATCTCATTGTTTCTTTTGGGAGGGGAAAAATGAAACCTCAGCTACATTTCAGTACCTAGTTACGGCTGTTAAGAAATTCATACCTGACACATGCTAGAAGAAAATTAGTTGAAAAGAAAATTTAGAACAATCTGCCAGTAGCTGTTGTTTAATTTTTGTTTCTGCAGTGGTCCTTGGTACTGTTTATATTGTTCCTCATACCACTGAATTCCTGGGTTTAATAAATGAAAAAGAATTCCGTTGTTTATTATCTGTGTGGTGTTAAACAGGTTCCTTTTAATGCTGAGATCTCAAGTGGGAGCGAAGTAAGAAGTGTAAGTTTTGTTTTCTTCTAGAAAATTTACAGATAGCTTAAATATATTTTAGTTTCCATTATGCTGTGCATTCATATTCTGGTCTTTCTTGGGCCATGTGTCCCTTAGGAGATGTGTATTCTCTAATCAAGACTTGCCAGTTAATGACTAAGCACTTACTGTAAGTTGTTAAGGTGCCACGTGCGTATCCTGCAGTTGTCATTGGTATAGATTATGAGAAATGTTTGCATCAATTGGGTAAAAAGAAGAAAGTTTGTTCCTGATTTAAAATTGGTAAGAGTTGCTTAGAGATTTGGCAGGAGTCTCGTGAGAAAGTGTGTGTGTGAGCTTGTTAGAGCTTTGTGATACAGAAATTTACCATCTGTTCTGCTGTTTATCACAGAGCTATTGCCTATATATGTGTGTTCTAAAGGACTACTTTGGGTTTTATTACTATTGATTTATTGTTTTGGCTTTTTTAATCTCATACTTACTTTGGAGAGGCTTTTTGGAGCCTGTAGTTTCAGCCAAAGATTTATTCTTCAAATAATGTGGTCTGAATTATGTCTGGTGAAGGAAGAGCTAATAAGCCTGTCCTAGACTGAAGACATTGAATGAGTCATTCAGTAAGCACAAACATGTCAGTAAAACCACTGTGTTGCCGTAGGTAGGGGTTCACCACCACAGTGTTTGGCAGAAATACAGATTCATCGGCCCCACCCTCAGCCAGCTCCACAAATACTGTTCTGACAAAACAAACAGCAATATGCTCTGTAACTTGTTCCTTTAAAATGTACAAAATTCTTCAATAAATTAGCCACTTCTTTACAATTACAGGCCAGGTAGTGTATTGTCCAGTTCAGTCAACCTGGCAAAATTAGTTGTCATTATTACTGAAGCAAAATGATGTTGTATTTATCAAATAATAGATCAGGACTTGACTAATTTGAATTCTTACTAACTAGAGGTAGACTTTTAATTGACGGAAGAATCCTTAATTCAATTTCATCTCTCTACCACTTTTGCCTTTTGGATAAGAAGAATACCAGGATTTCTGGTGGGATTACAACATTACTTCTCCTTCTAACATTTGGAAAGGGGCAGATGGGCTTTTTTCCCCAACTTACATTTTTTTCTGTCTTATTCTTTGTGAATGGCTCCTGATCTCCCTGTACAATGATTTTGCTATGTCTGTTAGGTAAGTGCTTTTCACAAAGTTCTCATGACCTATGTTAAGCTGAATTTCAGGCTTTGGTGACTGCATTTTATGTAGGGAAGCTGGCAAGCCTGTTGTGTTTACAGCTGTCTGTGTTTGAAGATGTTCACTGTGTTGTGTTACCAGCTGTAGAGCAGGAGGTCCTGAGCAACCTGATCTGAATGCAGTGTAGACCCTGGTTTGAGCAGGAGCTTAGACTGGTTGACCTGCTTCTCTGAATTCTGTCCTAAATTATTGTATGAATTGATGAATACAAACTTATTGATAAAATCTAATGAAAATGCAGTGATTTACATATTTGTGATCCACGAAAAATTTCCTACTTTTCACAGGCGCGTGAGTGGAAAGCTTTTTCAAGCCTTTTAGGACATGACTGCCTTGAGAACTGTAACGTTTTGGAAATGACCTGGGCTGGATGACCTGTTGTGTCTTTTCCAGCCATAACTTCTAGGAATCTGTAGTTTTGATGTTGACTTCCCTTTGCCCAATTTTATAGTTATTTAATTCCATTATCAGGCATATTTTAAGAGACCACATTTAGTCATGGTAAGACTGGGGGGGGTGTGTGCTTTTTTTTCCTATATATTATTTTTTAAATCCTTCTGCAGACTGTCAGCACTTAATGTATTCTTTCCTATTCTGGTGCCACAAAAAAAAAATGTTCTAGTCTGTGAGAAAAAAAAAAAGTCTAATTATTAATTTGGATTGATTGAAACTGCTCCTTCCAAAATTATTGCAGTTCTGTGTGAGGTGTTAGACTATTTTTGCTGTGTATTTATACCAGAAATGCATTTCCATCACCAAAATAAGGAGTGGAATTGAGAAATTGTATATTTGATCATATTTTCAGCATTTAATATTTAACAATTCAATTGTTTAAGCTTCTTTTGGGGCTAAATGCATGTGTACATCTTGAGGGTTGTGAAAGACTCCTAGCTAAAGATAGACTTGATTTTTTGTTTTCTAAACATTGGTGTGGTCCTGTTCCCTCCTCCTTTCAGAAAGCACCTTTTTTATGCAAGACAAAACATCTTTTTAGAAATTGGATGTGACGCTGAGTGCCATGGTCTAGAGAGACCCTCTTGTGGCCTTTCAGTACTGAAAGGGGCCTGTCAGAAAGATGGGGACAGACTTTTTAGCGGGGCCTGTTGTGATAAGACAAAGGGTGATGCTTTTAAACAAAAAGAGGGAGATTTAGACTGGAGAGAAGTAAGACATTTTTTACACTGAGCAGGGTGAGACCCTGGCCCAGGTTGCCCAGCAAGGTGGTAGATGCCCCATCCCTGGAACTATTCCAGGTGAAGTTGGTTGGAGCTCTGAGCACCCTGCTCTCGTTGCAGCTGTCCCTGCTGCCTGCAGGGGGTTGGATCAGGTGACCTTGAAAGGTCTCTTCCCACCCAAACCAGTCTGTCATTCGGTAAAGGCATCTCCTAGCTAGAGCTCTTGCTAACACTTTTGGAAAAGAGCAAACACCTCAGCTTTTGAGTTTTTGAAGTGCCCTGTGTCAGGACTTAATCCGGGCTTGCTATCCTATTTGCTTCCTACTTACTTGTGATACATGCTAAATTTGCCAGTTTCATTCTGATTTTTTTTTTTGACTTCAGCAAACAAGGCATGAAAACAAATCGTGGTTTCTTTTTGATGGACTAAAAAGTCAGCTTTGTTTTGAAAACAGAGGTGTGTGTACATGTATTAGTATGTATTGTCCACAGACAAATAGCAAACAGGCCTCCTTAGCTGTTTATGAATCACTTAGCCTACAATTCCTGTGGGATCTCTGAAGAACTGGAAACTGGAGGATTAGCAGTTAGGCGTGAAAATACCATTGATACTACTGAGACTTTCTTGGAGTCGGTTTCTCTCTTATTCCATTTAAATCATGTGTGGAATAATTCATAGATTAATCATGCTGTTGTAGCCATGAAATATCTGTGTTAAAATTTGTGGAGTAAGGTAATCTTAGGTCAAAATAGTCTTGTGATCACTGCCAGACTTGTGAAAACTCCCTAAGAAATGTAATAACAAATCTGATGGTTTCAGTAACAGGTTGTTCCCCCCTTTTTTTTTTTTTTTTTTTCTTCTGCCCTGCATCTTTTTTCTCTATCAGAAATTACTTCTGGTTTATGTATGCATAGGTTCTTATAAACCCCTACATGAAAATTTGTTACCTTCTGGGAAATCCTCGGTAGTATTTAACACAGTTTTGCCTACAGAGGCTTCTTTACTGCCTTATGTCAATACTGCATTTGATGATAATTGAAAACAGTTAATGACTTTTTAGAAAATTATTTTTCATATTATCAATATTTTTGTTTGCCTTTTATTATTTTTTTTAAATGGCCTCTCCATTTTAGTGTACCTTACCAAAATTACATTAATTTCTGTTGTGCTCCTCTGAACTTGTTCCACTTTGTCTTTTTAAAACACAGAGCTGAGTATGGAATACACTTGATCTGGTTGAGACGTGTTCCCATTACCTCAGAACTGGCTAATGTCTCTACTCTTTGGGGGAAAAAAAATCTCCTGTGGGGTTTTGAAGTAACTACTGTGGCCCTTTGAAGTAACCTGGGGTAAATCCTGTAGGACCTGTTGATGTGACCATAGTTTTGAGTGGCATTGAATAGTATGTAGCACAAATATGTTGAGATTCGCAATTGTTTGCGTGTTCCTGCTGCAGCGGTGACGTTCTATCTGCACAATTTGCATTGCTATAATTTGTATGTGCATGTGTTATTTTTTTTTTGCATTACATATTAAATCTTTGAACATTAATGGAATGCATGAATGATTGGTTAAGGATAACACTAATGGGGAAAATAGCCAAGTAATTTCTTTCCTTCTTAGAAAATAACACAAAACTCAACCATCCGCAAAACCAACAAAACCTCTTAGAGTTTCTGGAAAGATATTTAGTTTGTATACGAATATATTGGACAATAATTTAATGAAATCCATCATCAGTGGTGATTTAAACCAAGTTCATCAATAAGAACTTGGAAATTAATTTGCTGAACTTTGAAAGAAAGGGTGTTGGAATGTAAGTCTTTTTGTTTTCAGCAGTGGATATAAACTGAAAGTGGCTCCTTCTGACATTTTAATACTTTGGAGATTTCCTCCAAACCCTTTAAATTCTTCTGTTTCTGAGCATGTGCTTTCACAGTAATTAAAGATTTTCAGCCAATAGTCTATTTTAACTGAAGTCATTAACTTTGCAATCATTTTGACATTCTCCAAAGACCCTGAAGCTTTTTTTGGATCATCCTTTATTTGTGTATCAGAATGATGTTTTGTGGTGGTTTTTTTGTTGTTTTTATTTTAGTGGGGTTTTTTTAATAATATGTGAAATACCCTTCTTTAAACAGCCATCTACATCTTGAGTTGTTTTCATTAGTTGAGTGACTTCCCCTGCATTTTTGGAAAAGGAACTGCAATTTCACTATAAATATATTAAGATGCCACAGAATTCAGGGCTACAACTCAAAAATGCTCATCAATTTGTAAAATCTAAGACAGCCCCTCTATGAAACCTAGGGAAGGACCTCTGTGGTAGCAGAAAAATGTCAAGAAATTCACCACAGTCTTTTTCTAAGTTGCAGTTTGTGCTGATGTTGCCAGACAACTAAGACGACAGGAAAACTTTTTTGATTTAATCACAGTACTGATTTGGAAAAGGAATTTAACAATGGAGAAAGTATTTTTATATTTGAAACCATAAACACAAGACTAAGAAATACATGGTAGGTTGTGACTGCATTAAATCCTATTGTCTTCATTAGTAATGAAGAAAATTCTTATTATGGAATATGATGTCAGAAATCCTATTTCTTGGCTTTTTTTTTATAATTATATCCAGACTAGGTTATTTACTGTTATCATTATTATTTGTTGGGGAACTTGGGAGTTGACTTCTGTACTTGAGAGCAATAGATACAACTTTTAAAATGCTATCCTCCTGTTTTCCTATCTTGGAAAGCTTTTTCTACACTCTTGCTTTCAAAAAATGTTTGACAGTATGCCCGGCAGTGCTTATCTTTTTCCCTTGAAGATACTAAAATTCCATTGTAAAATACCCATTTTTTTCTTAATAAAATAATAAAAATGTGCTTCTTAAGAGAGCTCTTGCAGTTCCAGCCCTTGCATAGTCTAGGTCAACAAGTTCTTATTTTAAGTCCCTTGATCTTTTGTGAAACTTGTAAATTAGGAAGACTTCAGGTAGCCTGTGGAGATGAGTACGTGGATGAAAGAGCGAAGACTCATTTCTAAAGGAGAACATGGTGAGGTTATGAAGTGCACGTACGTGAGCTAGGTAGCAGTTGTCTACAAGTGAAGGTCTTACCTGCCATGGAACTGAAGTACAAATACATGAGTCTCTTTGTCTTTTGACTCCTAGCACATCATAAAATTAGCACATTTCTCTTACGAGAGTGGCCCATGGCATGTACCTATATTCCTCTAGTGTAGAGCATTCTATTACTGCTGGGCTTTTAGGGTTTGACTTGTTCTATCTGAGTCTGTCCTTTAAATCTAACCCAGTACTTTTGGTTTTACAAAACTTTTTATTGCTATTTTATGGCCAAAGGAGACTCAACAATTTAGTGCTTTTGTTTTTGTTTTTAAATCAAGATTTCTGCTACATTCCAGTACCAGTGGAAAGATGGATGACGATGACTTTGGAGGATTTGAGGTATGCTATTTGGATAACTTAATTTTGAAATTTAAGTGTTTTCAACTATTTTTATAGGAATTTATAGCATTTTTGTAAAATATGAAATTATTTTTTTTTTCTGTTTTTAGGCAGCAGAGAGTTATGAGTTTGGAAATGGTGAAAAGCAGACAACATCCCCTGCTATTGCTTGGGCAGCATTTCCTACAGGTATTGATAAAATCACTATAGAAATTCTTAATTATGTATTGCTGTCCTTCTGCATTCACTTTACCCAGAAGTTAGTTCCCAGAAGGGTTGTATATACACCAAAAAAACCCCTAAGCATCAATTGAAACCTATCATAAGAATGTTCCCGAGTAATTATTTTGGGAAGCTCCAGTTAAACTTCCTTGAGGAGCAGAAGAGAAGTTCAGTTTATCTACTTCAGAGGCTGATTTGCATCTCATGAGTAGTAGTAACGGAGCTTCCTCACTTCAAGGATATTCTGATTCTGGAAGATCTGTTTACAAATGATGGAAAAGCATGCAAAAAGTAAAGATAATAGAACTCGAACTATTGTTTCCTTCATTCAATTTCTTTGACTGTGATAAAGTCTTTTAGCTACCTTGAGAGAGTGGAGAGAGTAGGAATGATCCTTTCTACATAAGCAGTTTTAAAGTTAGAAAATGTATTACACATCCTTTATCTCAAGCAGAAGCTGTGACATTATGGAGGTACTTCTATTAATTTATCCAAATGCCTGATACCTGTCCGGATTTTAAGAAATTAATAAAAGCTCATTGGAGATGGACAAATACACAGCATCAGTAGAACTAAAAGATTAAGGAGGTGTTACTCGTTGGCAGTTGATTTTTGTTGTGGGAATTTAGTTTGGATTTGAAACTTCACTTGAGCATCATTAGGGGGAAAAAAAAAATCAAATCAACATGAATTTTATTCTTTGTTCAGGAATGAAAGAATTCTGCCTCTTATTCATCATAACATAATAAATTCTGCAAAATGATTATAGCTTTAAAAATAAGACAGGGTCTCTCCATAAATCATGTTCAATTGTTTTTATTTATTTGTTTCTGGCACTACTGGCTTTCATCCATTATAGTTTTATTTGACATTGAAATAAATGAAAACAAATAATCCAGAAATGGTGTTTTTCTGAATAACTTATTCATCTTGTCATTTTGGCTCTTATTAAAATATGCTGCTTGAATTCATTAGCATATTTGAATATGTTTAAATCTGACATAGCTGTGCGAAGTCTCTCGTGAAGCCTAATTTAAATCTCATGTGTGTAGAATTTAAGTTACTTGTAAATAACCTGGAAGTTTTTTATATCATTTGTAAGTGACACAGAAGTCTTAGGGTAGATTATACCGAGGCATTTAAATATTTGAAAATTAAAAGAAAACCCCTTGTTTCAGAGTATTTTACTACTGTAACATCTGTACGTGACTTTTTCATAGCAGTGTTGCTGTGAAGAAATTAAAATCTTGCCCCTTACAGTAAGTGAATAGGGTGAATCAAAATGCTTGGTAGGTCTAGACTTCTAAGCTAATGGTTTGAGTAACAGAAATAACTGAATTTTCTGCCTCATGTTATTTATATGTAAGATGTTCTTGTCTTACCCTAGAAATTTGTCAGTCAATTTTCTGAGAACTGTCAGAAATTCAAATCTATTATGGTATTCTTGAGATGATTTTGATAAATTTGGAGTGTGATACCAGTATATACACCCAAGAATTGATGAACTTTATGGAGGATGAGTATGTTACTCAGCAATTTCCTACATATCTGATACTTGTAAGAAGTTATAAAAACAAAGCACTGAAACTTATTGCCGTATTTTTCAGTGTGTAAGAAGAAATCAGAAATTCTTTCTAAGGCTCTGGTGTTGCATCGTTAATCCTGTTACTTAGATGGCTTTGCTACTACTCTTAGCAAAGTCTCAAGAATCACCTGTTGTATTGAGTCTAATCCTATTTTTAGTGATGTAAAAAAGAATAGCCCTTGTTACTTAGTGTCATTATATATGTGATAGATCTCTTTTTCTTCCCAGCCTTACCATGAGGGAGTACTAAAAGGAATCACTATTGTATGCCCAGTGGCTGGTCTTTGCTGAGATCTGTAGGAACTGCTCGAACATCAGTGTTTTCTTAATAAGGTTTTAGGAGTGTTGTCAGCTGCAATTCAGTATGTCTACTGGAATATTGATGTGCCTGCCCTTTTTTAATCGTTTTAGGGTTGTGGATTGTTTTTCTTTCCTTAAAAAAAAAAAAGTACAAACTGTCAATGTTCTTTCACTTCTTAAGTGTTAGGTTGTGTATCTGTCTGAAGGAGGATCTGGAAGTTTAGCACCGTGCTTGCATGCCAATGGATTCTGGTGTTACCTCTGCTTTTCTAAGGATATGAATAATATTTCTTGTGATTATAGTGAATAATAGGAACAGGATCTGGGTTTGTGCATGGTATATCAGTGTTTCACTTTGTAAGGAATTCTTCTCTGGATATCAGGAGGAGGTCTCTTAATGGACTACATGGAAAAAAACAAGCAGACCTTCAGCAAAGGGAGGATGGTTTTAGCAGAGCTGGAGCCTCATGAATCCATTTGTAGTGGATTGGTTTAAGTAAAAGAAGTGCTTCGTGTGTGTGTTGTGTGGGGTTGTTTTTACTTATTTTGTTTTCAATTAAGAAAAGACAAATAAAAACAAGGTATAAGATGCTTTTTTTTCAGTGAAATTAAACAGAAGACAGAATTCCCACTTGGGAATGGGATAGAAGTGCAGTCTGAGTTTATTAAATTACATATCACCTCCTCTCTCTCTTCCTTACAGACTGCTTTAAAAACTCAGCCATATTGACTGACTATTTTGGCAGCTTTCTGGAAACGAATTCTTTTAAAAGAAAACAAACAAACAAATCTGATAGGAATGTGTCCTCAGTTTCCTTATGTTATGTAGTCATGGAACACTAAAAGATTTCTTTCTGAGGTTCAACTAAATGGTTGCAATGTTGTAAATGTTTGGTGGCTCTAAATAAGTTGTACTTAAATAAGAAGTTGGGAAATTAAATGAGTATTTCTATGTGGTCTTAGATTTAAGATGTTGGAATAGTATGAGTACTTACTTTCTAGAATAATTTGGGTTTTGAAGGATAAAACACAGGGAAGCTTTCTGTTGTGAACTGTAAGAAAACATCTTGAAAGTACATTAGAATAGTATTACTTTATGTTCATATAAAGCTGTAAAATGATGTGTGTAGAGAAGCAGCAATTAAATTAAACACAACACAGGTTGTGTTTTCTTTCATAAATTATTTTTCCACTAACAATGGTAGGTTCATTTTAGTGTCTGTCTGTTACATAATTTACAATGCATTTGACTTACTCTGATGTGTGCTACTTTGCAGTGTATTGGCAAAAGCAAATGGATTTGTTTATAAATAGTAATTTTCAGATTATTTTTCCCTAAGCTCCTTATTTAGCATTATGTACTCTGTAGATGCCTGTGTTCTAGCTCTGATGTTATAATAGTTGTCAGAAATTCCTGCTTTGCAGCAGAATAGCTTCCTGTCTCTTACAGCTCTGCTTGAGAATGTGGGGCTGGGAATTAAGCAGATCAGTGAAATTTGGACACACAAAACCAGTCTTAAACTTTCTATCTGAAAGGTACTTTTAACTGAAAATGCTCACTGATGCAGTTTACTGTTTATACAGCATAAATTGAAGGGTCATTGAGTTGTAACATTGAACACATTGCATACGTGAGGATGGAAGTGTAGGTTTTGTTTCTTGGGTTCTTTATTTTACTGCTGAAACCTACCTGTGGGGGAACTGTGCTGCAGTTAGTTTACAGTGTTCTACCAAAATGTCAGAGTTCTCTTTTTCTCAGAGCCCTGCTGACATCACATCTCTTAATTGCTGGATATAAGTAACATCCAAACGGTAAATACTACTTGTGTTTATTTTTTCAGTGGTATGTTTTGTATCTAATGTCTTCATGCTGAAGCTCAGGATGAAGTATAGGACTCGTGTGGAATGTTAACAGTTGACGTTAGGCCACTTGGTTTTGTTTCCAGAATTTCTGGTCTCCCAGTGATTTTTAATAATTGTTTGAGCTTCATTACTGAGATACAGAATTTTTCTTGCATGAGCAAGATTGCAGGATGTTACTAATCTTTACTTCTACTAACAAGCTGCATGGGTTTGTCAGCTCTTACATACAAGTTTACAACTGAATATTCTTAATATTGTGAAGTTTTCAGAAAAAAAGATTATTTTTTTAAATTACAGTTCTGGAAATACGTCCTACTCATTTCAACATTCTTAGGCATATGACTTTTGATATAAATATAATTGAGTACATGCTGCTTGAACTCTTAACTTTCAGATACCAGAAATAAAACTTGAGCATTAAGTCTTGTTTTGTTATTTGGAACTTCCCTGTGTTAGGTCTCTCTGGATCATAAGTGTAAGTACTCTGTGTATTGTAGAATTTCTAATTTTTTTCTTTTTTTTTGGTTAGGTTATAGAACTGCTGGTTTACATACATTTGGGTCATTTAATGATCTTTAAAATGTTCTGAGAAATGGTTTCTATTTAGTGTAATGGAAGAATTGCAGAAAGAAGGTCCTCCCACCTTCTTCATTGCTGTACTTCCCTCTCACTGCTTGCCTGAGCTTACACAAGAGGAATGCCATTGTTCAGGGGGCAGATCCAGGGTGGTGAGGGGAAGGAGTGTATTGATTATTGATCAGACTTGCCACAGCTGCATAGATTTCTTTCCTGATACAAACAAGGGGCCAGTGCTTTAGTGGGAGCAGCCTGGGAAGGTACAAATTGCCTCCTTCCTCAGAAGTGAGCTGTAATACACTGCTGCAATAAATTTTAATCCAGATTATTTTAAAAGACATGTTGAAATGACTGTAAAGAAACAGTTGTGTAAGATTTGGGTTTTGTGTTCATTTTTTTTTGGTGGTGTTGTTTTTTTTTAATTGTTTTTGTACTATACTAGTCCAATATAAAATACGTGGCTTGTCTACAGGCCTGTACAGCTGGTTTCTGGGGATCCATTTGTCCTTAGCTGTTGGGAGCTTCTGGTCATGTGTAGGTGGGGTATGGAGGTGGTAGGTAGTGGTGAGTTGGAGAGAGGGTTGGAGGTGTGGTGCTGCCATTGTCCATGATGAGGATGAGTTTCCAGCTGCCTGTATGTCCACAACACAGTACAGACTGGGATTGTGTTTGTCATTCCCATCTGTGGGTTCATGTTCCTGCAGAATGGTGTGGTGCTTTCCAGATGAGTAATGGATGCTGTGGTCAATGTGCAGGGCTGCAGAGGGGAGAATGGACAGCCAATTCAAACACTTTCCATCTCCTCAGCCCTCTCCTGACTCCCTGCCTGGGCTGTCCTAGCCTCCTGCCAAGGCTGTCCATCCCATGTCTTCCTGATGGCTCAAAGACACCCCTCCTAGGCTATCAGTGTGAGCCACCACTGGTGTTCTAGACACTGCATCACTAGTCATGGTGCCAGGAGTTCTGGGGGGCCTGTCCCACCGCTCTCTGCCCATGGCTATCAGGAGCATCCAGCTCCCTGCGTGACTGTGATGGGCTACAGGCAGGATACTTATCTCTGGAGTGAGAGGACAGGAGCATGCTGTGGGTCTGGTCCCATCCCTCTCTGGGTATCTTGATGTGATGCAGAGGAAAAGCCACAAAGGAGTAAGGAAGAGCCAGCATGTCCTCTTCTACCTGGCACAGCCCTTAGTGTGTGCCCATCTGGGGCTGGCTGTGCCACCAACTGCCCTGTGGGATGGGCCACCACCAGTGTTCTCCCTGCTGTGACATCACCAGGGCTTGTGCATCTCTCTGGAGATTGCCCTAGGTGACCCTGCTTTGGTAGGGAGGTTGGACTACAGAATTTCTAGAAGGCCCTTCCAACATTTACCAGTCTGGAATTCTGTGAAATGGAGCATTCCATCAAGAGAAAGAAATATTAATAAACCACTAATAATAGCTGATAATGCTGGCTGGGGAATCTAACTTGTTTCAGCAACTTAAAGAGCAACAGCAGCTCAGCAACTTGCCTACAGACTTCTTAGGAAAGCCAGAGCAGCAGGGTGAGGTGATGGAATATGTGTATCACATACATGTACACACACATGTTTAAAGAGGCATAAATAGAAGGACACAAGTACTGGCAGGAATACCCCCCAAAGGTTACCAAGAAGGATAGCAGGAACTGGAAAAGCCATCCAATGGGTTCATGGATCTGCAGTTTTATTTCTGAGGAATACTTTGCTGTTAAATTAAAAATGGAAACAAAGTTTTCTCTTCTTTTGTTTGTAGTTTACATGAATATTTTGTAGAACCATTTTTGTTGGTTTGGGTTAATAACGATAATCCAGTGTTAAGGATTCTTATGGAAGTTGCCGTGGAAGAGCTCTCACTCTGGTATTAATTGCATTTGAGTTTTATTATTTAGAGTTATTTATGTTGGTATCTTTTGATCTCTTATAAAATATAAAACTACTTTTATCATGTGTCTTGGTAAACTGTAGATATCTTCTGACAGCTGAAGAATTTTTAACTGGAAAATTTATAAAAAGTTGGAAATTGTAAATACAGTTTTTACAGTTGACTTAAGCTGATTCAAGATCATGCTGAAGCTGAAAGGTTATATGAATGGAAAGAGAAAAAAGTTAAGGCTTCTGCTTTTGATTGCAGTTGTCTTGTGAAACCTCTGTGATTTACAAGCCTAAATTTACTATGGCTAGAAATTTTGAATGTCCTTGAGTTGATAGTACTCAAAAACACAGGAGCTTTGTATTGAATTACTCTTCAGTGCAGTTGGATTATAAGAGGTATGTAATTTTACATTAGTGTGACTGTACCTGTTAGTGGGATGGGTTTTTCTGGGTGTAATTTTTGAATGCTGCTTCATATTGTGTACTGATTTTCTGTTTTTCTTCCTTGCATTAGTATCTGAAATCCATATGTCTCCTGATGTTCTTCTGGAGCACTCTGTCCCTTCTTCCTGCCCGGTTCCTTCTGACTCATTCAGTTTATCAAGTGATAATGTGGCAACAGCTATTCAAACAGCCAGCACTGTTAGGAGCTCATCTGTTCCTGAAGATCAGGTAAAAACCACAAGTTCTGTATGGGAACTTGATGTATTAAATATTTTAGCATTGTATTTCTTCTTAGATTGAATTGCCTTTTAAGATGAAAATGTCCTTGGATTTCTGTGATACAGACTTTAAAGGAAAATAATTTTTTACATTATATTTAAGTCCTGTAACTGAGACACATCATACTTGGGTATGGACTGCAAGAGATAAGTGTATTGGAGACTTACTAGAAGTTAAAGGCATGCTGATGGTGCCAGGCGCAAAAGTAGATAATAATAACAGGAAGTTTCTCTAAAAAAAAAAATAAATTGTTACTGTTAAAGCTGTACCTATTTGTCATATGTCAGACTTGTATGTTTTCTTGATTTGTTTTAGGATAAGAGAATTAATGTTTAATCTTTAATTGCAATTAAATTAACTTTAGTTTGATTTTTTATGTTTTACTTTATTTTTCCCCACTACTTTTAAAATAGCTTTTAATATGACATTTAGTTTATAATCTGACACAGTCTTAGTTGCATAACCTTGATCTTTCCTTGTGCCTGCAATAATTCTGAGAACGGATTTGAGCTTCTTTTTAAGGTATCAAAGTGTTTAGTTTCTAACCACACCATTAAGTGAGCAAGGAAGGGAAAATAATTTCTGCCTGGAGATAAGCACAAGAATGCTATATTTCTGTGGATGAGAATTAGATTTGCCATCCTCGGTGAATTTTTATTCTGGCCATTTAAAAACATTTCACCAGAACCATTTAAACAACTTGTACATAGTACTTGTTTTGATTAAACTGACTTTTTTCCCCTTGAGCAGTATCTGTGTGTTCACAGTTCCAGAAAGACTGTGGCTAGTGCAGTTTCAGTAGTTCCAGCTTAGTAACAAATTACTTGCTGGGGTTTTTTTGTTTGTCTTGTTGTGTGTTTTTGGTTTGTTTGTTTTTTTTTTTTTTTTAAATTTGTTTGGGGGGTTTTGTTTGTTTTTCTTGAGCAGGGGGAGGATTTGTTTATTTTTGACTGTCTTGAAAGCTCTTCATATACCTCCCTGACAATGTTTTGATAATAAATCTGTTACTGGGAGAATGATCAAAATACCCTTTTCTTCAGCCACCACAGATCTTACGCTTTTTGATTTTGGCTAACAGTGCAATGTGAATAAACTGTATCTTCTTGTTTGAGCTAGGCCAGCAACTTCTTAGCTTGTGTTCTCCAGAAAGAGTGCTTTTGAAAATCCAAAATTTGAAGACTTAGGTATATTTTTTCAAACTAAAAAGGTAATTTGGTTAATCTTACTAAAAATAAGAAATGCACCTTGTTACTTCTGATTAATTATGTATGCAAATTCCAGCTGTAGGCCATGTTTCTTTTTTTTCTCATCTTGTTCTGTTCCTCTATTGACAGACCATAAACTCTCTTTTTAGTGCAGGAAATCATGGAAACTAAAGAATACAATATTAGTAAGTGTTACTAAAGGAAGAGTGGAGTTGAGAGGAGGTCCTTTAGCATTATTTAGAAATGGAGATCAGACTTTTCACTTCTGGATAAAACTGAAGGAAAATGGTGGGCATAAAAATATATACTATCCTTACATTTGTATAGAGGAGGATGTTAGGAGAATGGGATTCTTCTGTAATTGTATCTTGAGAGCCTCTCAGGGTTTCATGTCAAAAAAACAAGCTTCCAACAATTCTTGGCAGTGGAGGACTTTAATCTTGAGTAGTACTCAGGAGTAGAATTAGGAAACTCGCTTCTCCTTGCTTCTTACAGAAGGGGAATTTGGAGCACAAACTGCACTTTTCTTTCTGTCTGCTTTATCTGCTGGATCTTATGTAGCCATGTACAGTCAAGTTGTAAGCTATTTTTGTTCATTTCTTTCTTTGAATCCTTGGAGAGAGATTTGTTGAGAATTCAATCTGTTACTTGAGTATTTGTCTGGAACAAAAGGTGTTAAGGGAATGGATTAAATCAGATCAGTCAAACGTGTCTTAATAAACACATAGAGATGTTCCTTTCACCACCCCTCCCCAAATCTCAAGTGCTCATGGCTTTCAAATTGCTGTTGGAAAAATTGGCAGCTGAAATTAATTTACTTTTTTCTTTGAAGTTCCTTTTTTTTAAGGAAAAGATAAAGTCTTTGGCTTTTGTTAATTATACCACAAAATATTTTAAACCTCGCCTTATTTATTTTTGTGCTTTTCTGAAAGCTTATTGTCAGTGTTTCATCTGGTTTGGGTTGTGTATTCTAGAAGCATTCCCTTCAGTTTTTGCACTTCTACACTTCACTGAAATCGCATTATCTCAGTACTGTAATATGTCCAAATTACTCTTACTCTGTTGGTCTAACCTCAAGATGAGATATTTATTTTAGCAGAAAAAAAAATTTATTGCCTTTCCCTGACTATTGTTTGCAGGCTACATTAGGTGAAAACATGGAGTGACTAATCCAAGGAGGGTTTATTTCCATGTAAGCCTGAAGTTTTGAGGCGGATGATTCAGTTTCATTTCTCTCCATTTTCATTTTGAGTATTTTGACCTCACTGGAAACTGGAGTAGCTGTGCCATCGTTCTTCTTAAAGCCTTTTGCTAAAGTATTATTGAAAAGCAGGTGATGAGATCAGAAGGATTGATGTGAACCCATCTAGAATTACTATCTACTGTTGCATTGCTGGAGTTTTCTTTTTGGCCAGCACATCCTACATTTGAGGGTGTGCATGGCTGATTTCAGACAAGTGTGGTTTCAGAAATGTAACTTGGGTATTTACAGTTCTTCAGTTCTGTAATGTCATCTGGAAATGAAATTTGACATGACTGGAATGTTAATTTCTCTTTACCCTTTCTTTTACTGTTTTTTTTTTTTTCATATGAAATAGATTCAAGCAGATATTCTGGTTGCCTCTTTGAATGGAAATGAAGGCAAGACTTCGGTTACGCCAAGCATTGCTTTGGTTGATGCTGAGGCACAGAGAGCAAATGAGCCAAAGAGCTGTCTTCAGCAAGCTGTTGCAGACCTAGAAATCAAGGTTGGCACTGCTGAGGAAGAAAAATTAAAAATTAAAAAGGTATGAATAGGGCTTTTTTTTTAATGAAAATGTTTGACATTTATAGAAGTTTTAAATACGGTTGGAGCTGGCAGAGATTTGCAATGCATTTTTTGTAGAAAATAGTCAAATTCAGAGAAAATGGTCAAAATGCTTTTGTCTGTTTGTTTCATATCTGCTGCCTATTTAAACTGAATTATTCTAAATTTTCAGAAGAAAATAATAATTCTTGCTGGAGGGAGGGAAATAAAAAGTTTTCTTAGCATGGAGCTGTGTTGCTAGAAGGCACGGTGATTCCCTCTGGTGTTTGGAGTGTCTGGTCACTGAAATCTTTGGCTATCTTTATGAACATAACACTTTTTTTTTCTTTTTTTTTTCTTTTTTTTTTTTTTCCTCCCCTATCTGTGAGCTCTGGTAACGAAATTCTTCATAGTCTTTCTAACCTGAATATAAGAGTATGAAGCAGGTCTGTGTCTGTAGTTATGCATCGAAGTGAAAGGTGGCTGAGGCATAGGAGAGTAAGTTTAATATCTGGTATTCTTAATACTGTTCCTCGATGAGTATCAGTGTAGGCTAGGGAAGGAGGAAATGGCTTTTTGAAAATGAAGATGAGTAACTAGAGCCAAAGATAAGGAAGTCTGGAATGGATTGACTTTGCTAGGAATTAAGTGTATAGAGGAGGACGAGAAGGAAAGCATGAAAACAGAGTACAAGAGGAGATAGGTTGAGAGCTAGGCTCTTCATTGAAGAGGTGTTGCACAGTCAGTCTGCTGACTGAGTTAGGACTCAACTAAGCAGACCTTCTCTTTCTGTCCTCCTTACGACCCGCTCAGCTGTGCTTTTGTTTGATATCTGTACAGTGATCTGGCAGGTCATTTGTTTCTATACTGGCTTCCTAAGTGGCTGCAGAAGTAATTATTCTTGAGCAACTGAAAGGGTGCCAACAGCTTATGTAGAGTGGGAATGAGTTTGGTACGAGCAGCTGCATTAAACAAAAATAAAAAAATTTTATCTCTTTCTAGAGCAAGTAATTTTAAAGTTCATTGTCAGTAGTGTCATTCTGTTTCCTCTCCACTGTTCCCTGTTGGGCAGGCTTCTAGACTGGCTCCTACAAGACCATAGAATATTTCAAAATTTTAATCATTTTGGAGACCTAGATAGAGCTCGTAAGGGCTGTGTGTAATGGGATTTCTGCCTTTCTAGTGAAACCAGAGAGCAGTGAGGTCACCTCTCAATCTTCTTTTCTCCAAACTAGACAAATGCAGCAACCTTAGACACTTCTCCTAGGACATGCTTTTGATCTTTAAGTACCTTACACTTTTTGAAAATACCGTCTCGATTTAAAGGCTGCAGTTGGAGTTTTCTTGCAGAATCTTTTACCTCTTTGTATATTATGATAGCAAATCTCAGTCTTCAGAAACCAAATCAGTTGTAGTGATTAACTGAATCTGTATTTTCACAATTTGCAGATGTTTGCAACTTCACGTATTTTATTTTGTGAACTTTATAGGAAGTAGAACATTTACTGAGGAAACATAGTATTCTAGAGACGGATTTCTTGAAGGACAAAAAAGACGGAGTGATTTCAAATCAAGATAATTACAAGATGCTTCAGGTAATTTGTTTCTTGTACAATCTTATTTTTTTTATCGGGATGTTTTTGTATAGAGTATATTTATGTTCAACAAATAATCTATTGTCTACAGGTCTGCTGAAAGCCTTTTGAAATTACGGAATTCCTAATGTCTTTAGATCAGAGCCTGACTTTTGACATTAGTGACAATGTAAGTTTAATAGTCTACTTGCATAAGTACATTATTTTAACTATGATCCCTCATCCTTACTATGATCTATTTAATTGAACAGATTAAAAGAAAAACATTTTGCACAGTAGGGGTCTTCAACAGTATAACTTACCACTTTCTAGAGTAGCTATGGACTATTATCTGCAAAGTATTAGCTGACTTCAATATGGAATAGTTTGTGTTGCATAATATAAATCTGTGCAGTGTCATTAGATGGTAGACAATGGAGTTAAAATTGCTTCCACTGCAAAATCTGACATTGTTCATTACATGTCTGAAATCTCACATAGAAGAAAAAAATATTATTGAAGTTTTCAGTCTTCTTCCAGTGTTATAACAGGACAAACTAAATTGACTTACAACATTTACGGATGATTTACAACATTTCAAAAGTTGTTGGTAATTCAGCATTAGGTAATTTATTTCCTGCTGTGGATGGTTTTTCAGTAGCTACTGCATTCTTTTCCACTGGTACTTAAGGTTGCTGTAATAATTTGTATTGAATTCCTGGCTGCAGTATGTTCTAGAACTTCTGCTAATATTGTAATCTCTTGGGGTTTTTTTCCCTATGTGTGTAACATCCTACTCAAAGAAGTGTTTGATAACTACATTTATTAAAATAAGTTTTTTGCTTAAAAGCCTTTAGCCAGTATGATACCCCATAAATGTAAAGATCATCAGATACTCTTGACAAGAGAATTAGTGGATTTGATTTTTTAATACTTTCAGAATGATTTTTCAAACAGAAGCATTTAAGGAGTAGAAATGTTAGTGAGGTTTGCAAGTACCAGTCTGTATCCTATCTCTTTGAGTCAAGCACTACAGTTTTCAAGACTGGCAAAGAAAGTCTCATAACATTTTGTAGAAAAACTTGCATAACTTCCTCTTGTTGTCTTCTGGATATAGCCAGAATCAAATTGGAAAAGAAAAATGAGTCATGCTGCTAAGAGCTGACCACTGAAATTACTGCCATGAAACTTGAATGTTGGATGTCTTCTGGTAGTAGAGCTTTTAATGACAGTTCCTTTTGTCTTTCTCCTTGGGCTGCTACAACACCTGTGGCCACACATTGAGTAAATCTGGCAGCTCCACTGTGCAGATGTCTGTCTTGCTAGTATTTATTTTTCCAGTCGAAACAGCTGTTTGTTAGTGCTGTTGACTTGAAAACCTTAAAAGCAGACTATAGTTATGACTCCAGCGTAGCTCTGGGAGTTCTTAGGATAAACCTTCCAACTGAACTGATTCTGGCATCCTAAGCTTTAGGTGTGCATTGACTTAATTACTCTTAAGTAAAGTTTCTGTGTTACTATTTGAGTATAACATGTAAAACAAATGCCTCATGAGATGTTTAACAGCTTTTTATATGCATTATTTCATACACTTTTTTTTTTTAACTAATTAAATAACTTTCAGCATTTGTGACACATGGAATTCTCAAATGCTGGTTAGGAGTTATTAAAGACAGTCAATTAAAGAGACCTTTAGCAAGGTGATACTTGGATTGGACGGGGGAGGGGGAGGTGTGATTGGAAGTTGCTGTGCTTCCTTAGTACTAAGAGAAGATTACAAAGATTAATGAAAACTAAGCCAGTAATTTTTTTCCCAATGTTTTCCTGTGGATTTCTACCTCAGTCAAGGGTGACAGTTATATCACCATTTTTGTTGTCAAAAATTGTCTCAAACTATACTTTCAGCTTTTTTGATATGAGAAAAAGATTTTGAAAGACAAGGTAGGAACATAAAGTACATTACAGATGTTTTCTCCAAGTTGAGTTAGCATGATGATGGGATGAATTGTGTTCTGGGCTAGTAACAAACTTTCTTCATTGTAACTGTGAAATAAAGCATTATACTTAACTGGGTAGTACTTAAACTGGAAGTATGGAAGGGCAGTGATAATCACTGTTCCTAACTGGGGGCAGAGGGGAGGGGGCAGAGTTCCAAGTCTTTGGCACAGTGTTAGCACATAACCAGTGGATGGCAATGGAGTGTTGCCACATCTGTACTTATGTAAAAGACAAAAGTAAAAAGTTCTGTTTGATCTAAGAGTTTTAAAAATGGATTGAACAGAGCGTGTAGTATTTTCTTAGTCTTAGTGTTGTTTCCATTTGTTACTACAACCATCAGAGACAGTAAAGGGGCAGCAGTGGTTTCATAAATAGAATGAATAAATTGTTATTAACTGGTATTACAGAGTTTTTTGGATATTTGATGCAATGGTCCCTTTATGATCTTGAATTCATACAAGCTGCTAGAATTAGAGTTATGATTCCCACAGTCCCACTCAAGTATCTGTAGTATTTAAGAGGCAGAATAACATACTGTAATTCTAACTTCTTTGCATACAAACTGTAGCAGAGTTAAAATCGCTGTGGGAAGTGTAATTCTAGTTTTCTTCTCTTGTGTGCAGTGTTGCAGTCTTAAAGTTGCATAAATGCAATGTTAACATTCTAACTCCTTGCATTTTTAGACAAGGAGGAGACAGGTGCAAACGTACCTCTGTGTTGGGGCTTTTTTTATTTCGTTGGGTTTTTTGTGTGTCTTTTATCATAGTTCTATATAGTCATCTCAACTTTTAACACCTTGGCTCCTCTAAATGAGAGGTGCTGCATATTTTCAAGTGATGTAGGGAATTCTCAACTCTTCATATTTAGTGCTAGTAGGTAATACATGGTTTTACTATAATGTAGAAGTACTGGCCATCTGAATCTTAATAAATCTAAAACTTGACTGCAACCCCATTGCAATATGTTCGAGAAACAAAAAAAAAAAGATGCATTTTTAAAATATCAAACCTCATTTTGTATTGTAGTGAAAACCCATCAATAGCACAATGAATACTCTTTAGTAGGTGATACTCTCCTTTTTGCAAATCAGGGAGGGAACATTTCATTTGAGAAGGGAAAATAGTGTCTGGCATTTAGCACTCGGAGTAGAAATTGAATTTTTTGGACAGATTGTTTGGCTGATAAGGTTTCTGATGTTTGGTCTATCTACAGACAACTGGTTTTGATGATTCACTAGGAATTGGATCATACTTTTCCTCTGCTATTTCTTTGATTTACCACACAGTCGCATTTAAAGTAATACTGCATTGCTGCTGGAAAATTCTAGTTGCGGTTGTACACATTTTTTCCCATCATCAACCCTTTCTGGAAGTTAAGCAGGCTGGGGTTTTTTTAAAGAACAATACAGTTGATGTGATGTGATCCTTCTTTTTGAAATAGACTTTTTTTTGGCAACTGACATCTATTCTTCTAACTTAACAATTTGAAAGCACCAAAAATGTTTTCTTTTGGGATCCTTTGTTTCTGTTCCACTTTTTTAGGGAACGTCTTTTAAATTTTTATTGGAAAAAGTGACTTCAATGTACTTATTTTATTTAGCGATATTCCTGTTGTTGCAAAAAGTCATGGTTAAAAATTAGCTTAGTACAACAATTTCATTTTTGCATGTTATTTTTGTGTGTAAAAAAAAGGTCAGATATGGTAATTTTTAAAATGATGTAGTAGAAAGGAAGATTTCAATGAAGAAAACATTGACAGATCAGTACATAAAAGCAGGTTTCTCTGGGTCATTAAGGTTTTCAAGTCATGGATTTAACCCCTAGCTGGGATTAAATGGCATGGTAAATCCTCACAGTCCTTGCCTGTGGCATCATGACACCTCTCCTGTGGGAGGCAGTCCTCCATAAACCTCTCCAAGTCGCATGGGTCCCTTCTGTGGCTGCGATCCTCCTAGCAACAGACTACTCCACTGCTGGCTTCCCTCAGTGTTATGGCCTTCTTTGGGTCCTCCCCAGGCTACACAGGGGATTCTCCTCCACTGTTGGTTCATCCTGCTATCTCACCGTGGGCTGAAGGGGAATGGCTGCTCCATATGCCTCCCCTGCTCATTCCTCCCTGACTTGGATGTGCACATGGTTGTCTTGACCATGTCCCACTCCTCTCCAAAACAAAGGAACCTGTCCAGCAGGTTTTCCGTTTTGGAATAAGTTATCACAGAGGCAGGTTGTCTTGGCCTTGGCCAGAGGCAGGGCCAACTTTGCTACAGAAGAGCTTCTTGAAGCTGCTTATAGGAGCTCTGCCAGCAGCCCAGTCCCTGTTACCAAAGCCCCCACAGTACACACCTGACACAGTTGCCATTTTGCTTGAACCTGAAATAAGCTACATCAGCAGCAATTATGCTTTTTTCTTCAAACTGCAGTGACCTTTGAAATTAATTTTGTATCATTTTAACTACAAAGGTTATTTCCATTCCAAAGAAAATGATGAAGCTGGAGCTGACAGATTTACTTCTGTTTGAAGCTAAGTATACCTTGATGAGTACTTGGTAATTGGAAGGAAGACATTATTATGCTCTTCTGAGATTTTTTTTTTTCCCCCAACATCTCTATATGAATTTAAAAGTTACTCTTATCCTTTATTGAAACATTATAGTGTGTAAGAGTGCTCATAGCAGAAAACATCCACAGCAGTAGCTTGTTTTGTGCTATGGTATTAATTAAATTTTAAATAATTTCACCTTAACTGAGTGCACATTGGGGAAGGAGGGACTCAACCATGCCTCGTGAAACAGATTTTCTCTTTTTGAGCTGACTCTGGAGTTTTAGATTGTAGATGTACCTGGATCATGTAAACAGCAAAGATACTGTCCTGATTTCCTCTCTGTCGTATTTCTGGCTTTGAACTGTTGAAACAGGTTGAACAAAACTGCTTCTACACTTGCACACTAGCTATGCTGAACCAGTTCAATGACTAGTTCAGGTTTTTCACATCTGGACACTAGAAATAACATAGGAGATTTTAATATAATCTCTCAGATTTTAAATGGGAATTGTTTTACTAATTCACATAAGAATCTTCTTAAAGCTTTCAAATTTGAAAGTGTCTTGTATTTCTTAATGGAAAATGCAGACTGCAGTTGATATGAAGTCTTGGTCTGGAGTAAATGATATCTGGTGTGTTGATGTGACTGATGCTTTTGTTTGCAACATTGGCAATAATGCACATGAGAGCTTACTGCTAATTTTGTTTAATAAATAAATATTAGTCAAAATGCTGATGACTCACAGAAAACCTCTGATGATTTTGACAGTTATCATAGAATCCTGGAATACCTGGTGGGAGGGGACCTCAAGAATCATCTAGTCCAACCTTTTAAGTTAAACTATATATATGTATGGTTTAAATGAGCTGGCCCAGCAACCTGTCAAGCTGAGTCTTAAAGCTGTCCAGTGTAGGGGAATCAACTGCTTCTCTTAGGAGATTATTCCAATGTCTAATTGTTCTCATGGTGAAAATCTGTCTTCTGGATTCCAATCAGAATATCCCCAGGAGTAACTTGGACATATTACCCCATGTCTTTTCTATGTAACTCCTTGTAAAAAGGGAGTTCCCATCTTAGTAGACACCTTTTAAGTACTGGTACATGGTAATAAGGTCTCTCCTAAGCCTTGCCTTCTTGGGGCTGAACAAGCCTAGTTTTCTTTCTTCATATGGCAGATCTTTCAGTCCTTTGATCATCCTTGTGGCCCTTCTCTAGACCTTTTCCAGCCTGTCCACATCTTTTTCTGTGTAGCAGGGACCAAAACTGAACATAGTACTCAAGGTGTGAGTACTGTTAACAGCTGTGGAGTCCTTTTCTTGTATCCCTTTGTGTCCCTAGGCAGATTCAAAACCAGGTGGGCTTTGGTGTCCCTAAACCCATCCCTACATGCTTGGAAAGGGGCTGTGTTCCTCCTGGGTAAGCTTCTACCTCCTGTACACTTCTTTTGTTACACCAGAGTTTAGTGAGGAGCTTCTTTGTTCATCCATGTAGGCCTCCTGCTGTCTTTGCTTGCTTTCCTGTTTCATCCAATAGGCCATTCTTGAGCTTGGCAGAGATAATCCTTGAATATCAACCAGCTCTCTTGAAACCCTCTGTCTAGGGTTGTATCATGTACTGTTCTTTCAAGCAGACCACAGAGAGACCAAAGTCTTTTCTCCTGAAGACCAGTGTTGAGCTTGCTTTTTGCCCTTCTTCCCCTCCCCTGCACTCCACAATCTCATGGTCACTGAAGCCAAGCCAGGCTGCCACTGATCTTCACATCCCTAGACAGTTCTTCCATGTTTTTAAGTATCAGGACAGAGTGTGCAAGAGTTTGGTACTCAGTCACCTGTGTTAGGAATTTATCAGTGTGCCCCAGGAATCCCCTGGATTCCCGTGTTCAACTAATACTGGAAAGGATAACATCCCTGAGGAGGACCAGGGTCTGTGAATGTGCAACTTTTTCCTGTTGTCTGAAGGAGGTCTTCTTTACATCTTCCTGTAGACCATCTGGTCTATAGAAGGCAGACACGGCACTGTCTGTGATGCTGCTCTGCCTGCTAGTCCTGACCCCTAAGTTCTTCACTGATCACCTACCCTAAAACAGAGCTACAAGCACTCCAGCTCCTCTCACATAAAATGCAACACCCCATCATTGCCTCCCTGTCCTTTCCTTTCAGAAGAATGCATTCTCTCTCTCTCTCATCTGGGAATGGTGTTCTGCAGGATATTGGAAACAGCTCTTGGAGGTATGTGCTTTTTGTAGCTGTAGTACTAGAAAAATGTGTGTTTTCCAATTTGTGACTTAGATCCTGCTAAATAACATCATCTAAGACAATATTTAGGTAGGTTCTAGGTGCAGGCATAGAGGAGATGGAATGCTAATAATGAAAAATAAGCGTGAAGAAAAGTTATCTGCTGTACTTGCAACTAAATTTATAAATGCAACTCCAGGAAATTTCACAGGTCATAGCAGGGTTTAAAATTATGGAACACCAAAAATGGGGGACTTCAGAAAATGCACTTTCACAGATAGCAATGCAGTTTTTTGCTGAATTGCCAAAGGTATTTATGGATATGGCAACAATCCCTTGCCCACCTCTTCTTCAAGTGTGTGCCAGATCCCTCCTGTTTATTTCTTCACCTTTTATTTTTTTTTATGTTACTCTATGTACTCTTCTTTCAGACACACTTTTTATTCAAAGTCCCTATTTTATTAATAATTTCAGAGCTGTTTCTATTTTGCCTTGGGGTTTTTTTCCCCTTTTTTTCATGTCATCTTTCCTCTAAATTATTTTTCCACAGTATGAGGAAAATATTTCATTTCTGTTAGGAAAAATTTCTATTCCCTTGCCTTTATGTTTTTGTCTTTGTCATGGTTTAGGGTCAGGGTGGCCCCTTAGACCTGTAACAGATGCTCTCTATTAATCCCCTTCCCTCCCCAAAGGGGAAGAGAAAGGGAATAAGGGAGAGACACTTAGTGATTAGAAAAGGAAACTAGAACAGCTTTAATGAAAATGAAAATAATAACAAAAAAAATGGAATATATACAAAATCAGTATCAAACCCAACACCCCCTGATGGCACTTACATCACTGTGACCACTGATGCTCTGGAGCAGGCACCAGGGAAAGTCCCAGACTGGTCCCAGTGACAGACAGGAGCTGTGTTCAGGAGCTGGATTATGGTACCAAATACAGGAACACAGATCAGGGTCAAAGGCAGAACGGACGGAGTCCTCCTCACATGCCAGCTGTTGAAAAAGCAAGCAAGAGCTGAGTGAGACCTTGACACTTTTGATCCCTCAGCTTTATAGCAAATACGATATATATGGGTTGGAATCCCACCTTCGTCAGTTTGGGGTCACCTGCCCTGTCCCCTCCTCCTTGCAGGTGCTGCCTTGCACTTTCTGCACCCCACAACGTGGTGCAAAGACCCAGCAGTGGCCTTGGTCTGCACCCCAACCCTCTGTACTAGTTCTGAACAGGGGGTGTTCTCACTGCTGGAAGCAAATGCTGCCTGGGAAAACAGGCTGCTGACTGCAGAAGGTGCAGTTAGAAGAACTGAGATGAAAAGTAAAATCACTGAACAGAATTAGTTCTGTTCTCACTCAAACCAGGACAGTCTTAAAGCCTTCTATTCTTTTGTTTCAGAATTCTTATTTAGAAGAATGGATATAAGATTCAGCTCGCTAGTTTTAAGTACACACCGGATTCTGATGTACCACTATTAGGCTATTGTGCTGTTACTTGGAAGTTAGGCATTCAAAGCTTCTCTTGTACTGTAGCATTCAGTCATGCAGTGTCCCTAGAATTTATTCTTTTATAGCAGTGTGCCTCCTTTGGCTCTGATTTTAAAGATATGCAAAGAATTGTGCTTGGACGACTTTCATTTTTCTAGTATGTATGTGCAAAAGAAAATAATTTTTTGGAACCAAGATTTCTCTTCTGACTGCTTTCTAGCTGGCCTGGCTTGTTTTATGCCAGTGTATCCTAGATTTATTTGTATGTGTTCACAAATTTACATTCAGGGTGTCACAAGTTCATCATAGGTACTGCACATACCCATTTGCACATTCACCAGATATATTTAACACTGAGACATATTTGAGTTCTTTGCCACCAAGCTTGCCTCATCAAGTTTGTCACTGGATCTAGCTTTTGAAGAAATAGTATCTTGTTGGATTGTTCAGAGGATAATGAAATGTCCAATGGGTCCAAAATCAAGAAACCTGGGTAGAGTAGAACTTGGATAATTGTACTATTAAGGCAAAACTTCTAGATCAGTTCTCTGTCACTTGGCATGCACTTTCTTAACAAAAACTGTGGAAGAGTGTCAAAGTAGTTCCATGTCCCTGGGTCCATTGGAGCCAAAATACTAAATGTTAACCAGTATTATTCAAAATTAGTCAATACTTTTAACAGCATTTTTGTATTTAATGTTTATATACTGGAGAGAAATAAGATGCGTAGCAAATATTCAGATCATATATTAGAAACAGTTGTGAAGAATTGTCCCTTCATTGCCCTTTAACTGCTAAATCATCTTACTTGATTTGTAGTTCATTAATAAACTACAAATGGTTGCAGAATACAGCTTACTACATTGGTGATTTTTTNATTAGTCAATACTTTTAACAGCATTTTTGTATTTAATGTTTATATACTGGAGAGAAATAAGATGCGTAGCAAATATTCAGATCATATATTAGAAACAGTTGTGAAGAATTGTCCCTTCATTGCCCTTTAACTGCTAAATCATCTTACTTGATTTGTAGTTCATTAATAAACTACAAATGGTTGCAGAATACAGCTTACTACATTGGTGATTTTTTAATTACCTGGTTAACCTATTATTTAAACAGCTTTAAATTTATTTAATCTTTATTAAATTTTATTTATATGTAGTACACACTTGGGGTTGGAACAGTTTGTCCACTTGAAATTTGTCAAGTATTAAACAGCTTTATTCCTATGAGTTATAGTAATTTAATTCATACACTGGAGGTTAATACATAACTAAGAAAAACTCTTCTTACCTGTCAAAGTTCAATTCATTCCTGGATTCTCTGTTAACTTGCAAACTTCCTTATTAATTATGCCTTTAAGATTTAGGCTCTTTTTGCTTGAGTAAAGTGCTGAAATTTGAGTATATAGGTGAAATGCTTAGCATCCTAATTGCAAACAAATAACCAGTGTTGTGAGCTACTGTGAAGGTAAAAGGTCATTTCTCCACAGCTCCTTATACTGGGGAAGCAGTTACAGTGGTGAGTTACTGGTTACTGCAGTGATCACAATAGGCTGTAAATACAGCAACCTTGTCATCATGGTTCTAAATTATGAGAAACTTTAAAGGATAAAATAATGTTTGGGAGATGGAGGAGATAAGGAAAGGTAGAAGTCACCTCTAAATTATGTACCAATGTAACTAAATTGCCATTCCATTTTGTTTTGTTTCAAATAAAAATATGTATCTATAAGGTCAAAGCAGTTTTCTGTTGTATATTCTTACACTGATTGTTTTTTATTCTGCTTATTAGAGACATTAATTACTTTAAGTTGCTTCACTGTTACAGTTCTTAAAAATAAAAAATCTGCAATTGATACTTGGATAACCTTTTTTTCATTAAAGGTTTAGAATGTCTACAGCAGCATGTGACAGTTAAAATAATTATGTACTTAAACTACTGAAAACTCATTCTTGCTCTTCATGGCATTTTATCATTTAAAGAAAACTGATACTAAATGAAAACTTAAATGTTCTTAATCCCGAAGGATGTTGAGATAAAACAGACTTTCCTAGACCTATGCAGTTCCTTAAAAGAAAAATTTACTTAAATGTATTGCTAGGCAGACAGTATTTTGAATTTGGATATGTATTATCAATTTAAGCATCCTCAAGCAAATAGTTGTTTAGGATGTTAAACATAAATTTCATTATGGTAGTTATTTCTAGAAAATAAACTTAAAATATTAAAATGCAGGTCTGATAGTCCTTGAAAAATAAATCAAGCTACTGTGATAAAGGGCTGAGAGCGATTCTTGTTTCCTTCATGTATTATAATATTTTTGCTATATATTTGGTAATTTCAGCAAGTAATTCTGCAGTTAGTCATTTTTTTATGTAGGGAGAACAATACAAGTTCCTGTGCTAGACTTTGAAAGGGCNAATCATCTTACTTGATTTGTAGTTCATTAATAAACTACAAATGGTTGCAGAATACAGCTTACTACATTGGTGATTTTTTAATTACCTGGTTAACCTATTATTTAAACAGCTTTAAATTTATTTAATCTTTATTAAATTTTATTTATATGTAGTACACACTTGGGGTTGGAACAGTTTGTCCACTTGAAATTTGTCAAGTATTAAACAGCTTTATTCCTATGAGTTATAGTAATTTAATTCATACACTGGAGGTTAATACATAACTAAGAAAAACTCTTCTTACCTGTCAAAGTTCAATTCATTCCTGGATTCTCTGTTAACTTGCAAACTTCCTTATTAATTATGCCTTTAAGATTTAGGCTCTTTTTGCTTGAGTAAAGTGCTGAAATTTGAGTATATAGGTGAAATGCTTAGCATCCTAATTGCAAACAAATAACCAGTGTTGTGAGCTACTGTGAAGGTAAAAGGTCATTTCTCCACAGCTCCTTATACTGGGGAAGCAGTTACAGTGGTGAGTTACTGGTTACTGCAGTGATCACAATAGGCTGTAAATACAGCAACCTTGTCATCATGGTTCTAAATTATGATTATGAGAAACTTTAAAGGAAAAAATAATGTTTGGGAGATGGAGGAGATAAGGAAAGGTAGAAGTCACCTCTAAATTATGTACCAATGTAACTAAATTGCCATTCCATTTTGTTTTGTTTCAAATAAAAATATGTATCTATAAGGTCAAAGCAGTTTTCTGTTGTATATTCTTACACTGATTGTTTTTTATTCTGCTTATTAGAGACATTAATTACTTTAAGTTGCTTCACTGTTACAGTTCTTAAAAATAAAAAATCTGCAATTGATACTTGGATAACCTTTTTTTCATTAAAGGTTTAGAATGTCTACAGCAGCATGTGACAGTTAAAATAATTATGTACTTAAACTACTGAAAACTCATTCTTGCTCTTCATGGCATTTTATCATTTAAAGAAAACTGATACTAAATGAAAACTTAAATGTTCTTAATCCCGAAGGATGTTGAGATAAAACAGACTTTCCTAGACCTATGCAGTTCCTTAAAAGAAAAATTTACTTAAATGTATTGCTAGGCAGACAGTATTTTGAATTTGGATATGTATTATCAATTTAAGCATCCTCAAGCAAATAGTTGTTTAGGATGTTAAACATAAATTTCATTATGGTAGTTATTTCTAGAAAATAAACTTAAAATATTAAAATGCAGGTCTGATAGTCCTTGAAAAATAAATCAAGCTACTGTGATAAAGGGCTGAGAGCGATTCTTGTTTCCTTCATGTATTATAATATTTTTGCTATATATTTGGTAATTTCAGCAAGTAATTCTGCAGTTAGTCATTTTTTTATGTAGGGAGAACAATACAAGTTCCTGTGCTAGACTTTGAAAGGGCTGAGGGTATAGCTTGAGTTTGATCATAAAAAATATAGAAGGAAATAAGTGTCACTAAAAAGCAAATTTCCATTCATCTACGAGGTAGAGTTGGAAATAAGACTCAGTAACTTCGGGGAAGCTAAGAAGGAAAAACACAGTTTGAGCTCGTAAGCAAGAAATAGTGAGAAGTATTTTGGACCCCTCATATTCAAACTGTATGAAGAGTAATTTTTGTGGCTAAGAGCCTTTATGTTAAAAGAAGAAAAGGATGCTTCTGTTTCTGTCTTCATGAACCAGACCATAATTTCAGGCAGTGTTTCAGTTTGTCTGCTTTTGTGACCCTGTTTGTGAGACTTTTTTTTTTTTTTTAAACCAGCAAACCACGTCCTGAAAAAATCCTAAACCCCACAAACCCCTCTTTGTAATATATAACTACTCTTCAACACTACTAAGAATATATTCTTCTTATTACAGTTTTATGATACTGTAATATTCCTATTTTTATAGTGAATTGTGCTAAAGACTTCAGCTTGAACACTGCTCCCCTTCTTGAGTCTGCCAGTGTTTATTTGGTGCATTTCAATATTGTTACCACTCCCACTGGATATGCTTCATTTGAGAACTTCCCCTTTGTAAGCAGAGACAAATGTAATTTTGGTCACTGGAGGAGAACAGCTCCTTGGTTTCACATGGGGTGTGATCATATCTGTGATCCCTTGGGAATTCCGTTACTTGTGCAGGATCCTTTGATGACCAGCTAGAAAGCAGCTTCATTCAGCTAGAGTGGGGAGAAGATGCTTCAGTGGATGGGACTTGGACCCACTGCTCACAGAGATTCGTTTTAGCCATGTGTCACTTCACCAGACTCTGTGTTACTGTTTTAAAGTAGATTAAGCATGTCTTAGATATCCTGCAGTGTTGATATTAAAAATACGGTGACTGTTAACTGGGGAAGATTATGATCTTTATGGTATCAGGCAAACATGCAGTGGATATGTCCTGTGCATGGAGAAGAAGGATATTGTAGCTGTCCTGTAACAAAAACTACAGGAATAGTCTGAAGATGCCTCATATTTCACATAATATTTTCATGAAATACTTCTCACATGGATGAGGGTCCAGGGGCACTTCCCTCCCTTCGTACATCAGACTTGTCTGTTTTTACTTGCACATTCTTCCAAGAACTGGATATTTATTAAATAAAAATAGCAGCTCTCTGAGACCCTTTACCATTCCTATGACAGTATTTCATAAACTTTCACCACAGTCCTGTGCTGTTGCCACCAGTTAAGTTATCATATGCCAATCACTGTTATAGCTCATGAGCCTTCCATTGCTCAGTAGAAACCCAATAGTATATTTTTTAGGAAATAAACATTTTTTAATTGTTTGGGTTTGTGTTTTGTTGGGGTTTTTTTTAATATATATTTTGTATTTTTAGTCTCTGCTTCAGGTTTTTCAGTGTGGCCTCCAATCTCTTAAATACCTTCACATAAGCTTAATAAACCTGATTTCATCCAGTTGAGGAAGGCTACATTCCAGCAGGATTTGCTTTCAATTTTCAGAAAGACTTTTAGCCACTTACTGTAAGCAATGTTTGTTCCTCTCTGAAGGGGAAAGCTGCTCAGGACAAGAACATGTCTTAGTCATGATTTTACCCCCTGGATCAGCCCATCTGTGGGAGGTCAAGTATAATGTAAAATACCGAGGAGTTTCAAACAAAGTTAAACTAGAGCTAAGGCTTTCCATCAAATTCAGTCCTAATATGACAGCCTTGTACAATCTATTTGCATTTTAATTTGTCTTATGCAACAAGGAAAACCTGAGCTTGTTTTTGCATCCCTGCCAACTGGCTTACAGAAGGGAACCAAGGGACCCTAGAAAGGGGCAGCATACATATGGTCTTAGTTTGTAGAGTTAGAGGAAGCGATATTCGTGCCCAAATTGGAATCGCTTTGCTTCTCACTCTCACTTCTGCTGCAATATTCTTGCTGTTACTGTTTTACTCTTGAGTTTTTTTTCTTTATTCCGNGGCATTTTTTTGTTTGGTATGGGTTTTTTGCTTGGTTGTTTGTTTTGTTTTTTAAAGGGCATATTGGAAAGGTTAAAGAAGGAAGCTGTAGAGAGAGTTACAGTTGTCCAATGGAAAAAATCCAACATGAGAACCATAGTTTTACCGTATTTGGAGGGAAAGAGATAGTGAGTGGGGGTGAGAGTGTATTCTAGAAACAATATAATAATACCAAACAAAATGAAAAGGTCAAGAGAGTGAATAAGTGTTAGATACAGTAATGGAAAAGATACAGTTATGTTATGTTAGATACAGTAATGGAAAAATGCCTCAAAGGTATGCATGTGCAAATCTTGGATGAAAGTGCCATTCTCAAACTGAGGCATCAGGGAAAGGAAATAGTCTAAAATGACAAGAATTAAATTTATTCCATGTTAATTCTGTTCATGTCACAATCTCTGCTCCTTAATTGAGCAAGAGAGAAGTTGCTAGGCAGGTTGTGGGCTTGTCTGTTTCTTTTTTCAGTTCTTTCCTTCTTGAAGACTTTCTATAGTAGGAATGTTCTTTGCATATCCACATACAGCTTTAATCGAAGGAAAAAGGTTTCAGCTGAAGGCCTGAAACTTTTTAAAATGTTTATAACTTTGTCCCAAACTTCATGTTTTATCCTTCCATTGATACTCATTTATTTTCCTTTCACAAAAACTTACTCTTATTACAAAAGAAATTACATTGTGAGGAGGGTTCTTTGAGAAACAATTTCTTAGTTTAAATGTTATCATCAAGAGGAAGTAGTAAATGGAGTAAAATAAGTAAGACACATCACTGTCAAGAATCTTGACTTTTAATCCTCTTCAGAGTATCTTTTGAAAAGCACAGGTATATGTTTATTTCAGGTGTTTTCACTATTGACTGAGACTTCTGAATATCTTTTTCCTTTGTGGTAAGTTTCTACAGTAGGAGCATTTTTGGATTAGATGATGTACCTTTTAGCTACCTAGAAATAACTTAAGGCAATACCAATCATTGCTGAATTTTTCATAACATTCCATCTGATTGGTTCTGGCCTGAAGGAGAAAAACGGGTGGGTGTCTTGTTTTGGTGGATTTTTTGGGGTGTGTGTTTTGGTTTGTGTGGTTTTATTTTATCTTTTTGTGTGTGTGATTTAAGGGACTCTGTGTAGAGGAAGAGGGAAGAGAAGAAATTAATTATATATTCCTTTTAAGTGATTGATTAGCTTTTCCACCTATCCCTTTACCAGAAATGTAACTTTTCTTCTCTGGAGTAAGTAGTTTTAGTTCAATGACATCAGTATCATCGTAGTAAGTAAAATAGAAAAATAAACACATATTATAGTTTTCACATGGGGATGCTCTTCAGTTATCTAGGGCTGTAGCTAGGCTGTAGGGGGGGTTTTGTGGGTTTTCTGTTTATTACAAATACTGTACAACTGGAACTACACTGACAGTTCTCGAGAGGCTGTATCTTTGCTAATCAAGCTAAAGTTCTTAAATACAGACTTTTTTTTTTAATCCATTTTATGTCTGTCTTCTCCCATACAAGATTTTAACCTCTATTTATTTTTAAGAGTGTGAGTTTGGTGTCCTGGGTTTGGCTGGCTTATAGTTAATTTTCAAAAGAAGCTGGGAGGAGACACAGCTATGCTAGCCCAACAGAACTAGCCAAGGGGATATCTGATACCCTATGGTGTCATTCCCAGTATGTAACTGGGGACCTGCTGGGGTGGAGGTAGGAGGGGAGGCTCAGGAACAGGCTGAACATCGTTATTCTGGATGATTCATAGATTCTTTTATTAGTATTACTTTTATTATTATTTCTCTATTTGTGTTGCCTTATTAAGCTGTCCTTATCTCAACCCATGAGTTTTTGCCTTTTCCTTCTAATTCTCATCCCCTTCCTATTGGAGGGGAGGAGTATAAAGCAGTTGCCAACTGAGGTTAAAGCACGACACTTCATTACATCAGAGGTGGGAAGTGGTTTTGTATATACCAGGCTCCCCCTCAGCAAGCAACACAAAAGTTGAACTGAGTTTAAGGGGTCCATGTCAAATAAATGCAGTCTGGGAAACAAGCAGAAGGAGGTAGAGCTCCATGTGCAAAGGCTGAACCATGACATTGAAATAACTGTGTGTTGGGATGCTTCGTGTGGCTGGAACTCTAGTATGGATGATGGGTATCAGCTGATTAGAAAGGCTGGAAAGAAGAACAGGCAAGGTTGTATTTTCTAAAAACAAGCAGCTTCAAACCACGGAGTTCAGGAGAGCAGACTGGTTTAGTTAGATGATGAGAGAACTGGCTGTCACTATGAGAGTCCTGTATCAACTTGGGAGACTGAGGAAAGTCTCGTTATTGAAAAAAAGATGAGGATGACGTATGGACCCAAGCTTGCCAGTGTTCTGGTTCTTGAGAAGATCATAGAATCATCTAGGTTGGAAAAGACCCATGGGATCATCATGTCCAACCTTTCACCCTACTCTACAAGTTCACCCCTAGACCATATCCCCTAACACTACATCTGAGTGATTCTTAAACACATCCAGGGATGGAGACTCAACCCCCTCCCTGGGCAGCCTGTTCCAATAGCCCACCACTCTTTCCCTGAAGAATTTTTTTCCTAGTATCTAGGTTTTTAGGGGGTAAACTAATAGAAAATGTCCAATACATAGAAGATTGTCAGAAAAATGGAACAAGGTGGGTTCTGCAGAGGTGCATAGTACGAGGATAAGTGAAATGGTGATGAACTTAAACATAAGGAAAAGAGTACATTTGTGATGAAGATAACATTGGGATATTTTAGCCAGTGGTTGCGTGAAACATCTGTCCTTGGAGGTTTTCAAAATCTGACTGGACAAGAATATGAACAATGTGGTCTGAATTCAGTGTTGGTCTTGCCTTCAGCAGGAGGTTCAAGTAGATGGCCTCCAGAGGTATCTTCAACCTGAATGATTATTTGATTTTTGTGATGTAATTCTTGGGTCATAAACTGAGAAGAATAAACAGCCCATTCCTAGTCACCAAGGTCATAACTCAATTGCAGGGGATACTCCCCAGGCTGAATTATAGGTTTTTTTTTCTTTTTTTTTTTTTTTGCTCCAATCTGGCATACCTTCTTGCCAGGAAAAAAAAACAAAAAAACACAAAAACACAAAAACCCAGGAAAAAACCAAACTACTTTGAAAAACAACCCACTACATTAGCAATTAAGGCCAGGGCCAGGAATGCCTGAACCAAATATCTGATTAATGCAGTATTTGAAATGTTAAACTGATCAGATGTCAGTTACAGTAAACTTAAATCACTGTTGTATGGAATGTAACCTTTTTGGTGTTTTGAAAATATATCTGCCTTGCCACAGCAGCTCCTAGTCTGTAATGTATCTGCATTGTGTGAGATTCTGCAGGAAGCTAAATACATTCATTCAGAATGTACAACTGCATGACTACTTAGTTCCACAAAATACACAGCAAGAAGTGATAAGGACTACTTATAGAATCTGTGTATCTCTGATTTTTATAATTTCTACTTAGAGAAGCCCTTCTTGCCACTGACAGCCCTTGCCAGATTCAATTCTAGCTGGGCTTTGTCTTTCCTTAATGTATCCCTGCATGTTTGAACAACATCTCTTTACGTGCCCTTCTTCCAACCTGTGTATACTTCCTGGGGTCTTTTGACTCTTGCCAGAAGCTGCTGGCAAAGGAGTTCATTCACCCAGGCCTCCTGGCAGTCGTGCCTGACTTCCTGCTCATTGGGTTAACTTAATCTTCTGCAGTCTTTTTTTTGTCCCTTTACAGTCTGCAGGTCAGTTTTGCTACCTAGAGAAAGAAGGAAAACTCTCCTTGTGTAGTTGCTTCATAAATATTTATATAAAGTAATAAAATACTATGGTAGAGTAATATATAATGCTAATATATTTTGAAATAGAGAAAAAGGTGTTGAGTATTATAACTGCCTTCAGTATCAGTAGCTATTGATGGCAGCTGGCAACTCTTTTCAAAATATTTTGTTCTTTATAAACAATGTTAGAATTTAATTTAATCTGAGCACTGATGATCTTGAAATAAGACATGAGAATGCCCTTGTGTATCGTTCAATGGCAGCATCTTCTTTTGAGAGCTTCTGTGGGGTTGTTCTCCTGTTTACTCTTTGTCATAGTTTAGGGTCAAGGTAGCTCCTTAGACCTATAACAGATTCTTTGTTAACCTTCCCCTCCCACCCCCCCGCCCCAAGAAGTGGAAGTGGGAGAGAAAGGGAATAAAGGGATAGAGACTTAGCTATTAGAAAAGAAAACTAGAACAGCTTTAATGAAAAGATAATAAAATTAGAATATATACAAATATATATAAACCCAGTATCTAACCCACCCCCCCGATGGTATTTACATCACTGTCACCACTGGTGCTNAGTCTTTCTTCTTTGCTTTCTCTTGCAATTTTGTTGTATCAGTGACATAAGATGCCCTGCCCCAATTCTAGATCTCAAAGATGTAGCTATTGATATCATGTTTTATAAGCCTGAGGATGGCCAGAGCCAAATGCACTGTGCTGTTTACCATATCATACAGCTCTGCTAGCAAAATGTACATTAGTAATAAGAACCCGGTACTAATTACCAAATTGTTCTGCTTGTGCATTAGCTTTTGTTTTTCCTGGTAATTTTCAGTGGAGAGTCTCTGTAGTCACATCTTGTAGAATAAATGAGCATAAATAAACTGTAGTTGGTATTCTCACAGTATTAATGTCTTACATGTGACAGGGTAGGGATCTGTGTTAAACACTGTAAATATCTGAAGAGTTTAGTTCTATGTCGTGTGGGAACTCTAATTATGTTTCAGTTGGGAAAATACAGGCAAGAGCCATACTACTTCCTTTATGTAATTCTTCACATTTAATCAGTCATAATGTTTCCCAGCAGGCTGATCCATTCACACTCACTCAGCTTTGGCTCAGCTGTAGCAGGAAATGTCCTTGCCACTATATTAGGAAGTTACTCATCAAGGTTTGTTCACTACCTCACTTCATTATTCACTTCAAAGTCTCCTATTGCTGTATACTCCAGGTAGCAGTGATACTTACTTGTCTAAATGATATCACCTTGGTTCCTGTGGTGAGCTTAAGGTGGTGTATAATGTGTGTTATTTTGGTTATACAGGGAAATCTGAAAACTTTTTCCTTCTCACAGAAACGTTTCTCCTTATCTTAAGGTTCTCAGTTGTATCTTTCACCAGGATGTTAGTGGTATGACCAAAGTGAAAATGCTTGCTTTCCTACATACCGAGAGACACTCCTGAGGCATAGTTCTGGAGAGCTCACTTTCTAGTTTCACATGAACAGAAATAGTGACCAACCTGTATTTTATATACAATAGCACACTCTAGCGTGTAGATTAATTAACCATATGGACTGATGCTCATAATGTTCAACTTAGTTTTTCAGTAATTTAGTTCTGTTTTATTCAGTAGTAGTATTTTATATACATATATATGGGTAAATTGGAGGAAATGTAGCTCATCAAATGAGATGAGCTACACTTTCTTAACAGAATCATTGTAATACTAAATGTTATTTATTATCTTTCAAAATGATGCTTTTAAAGAAAAAGAGCTGATCATTTTTGTCAAGAGAAAACTCTGGATGTAACGGAAGAACTGAATCCAATAGGAAGAGTCTTAATGTTGTAATTGTATACAGCAAACCGTGTAAGATGGATTTGAAGTTTGTCTTCTAAGTTAGTTCTCTGCAAGGAAGACAGTTTGTCTTTTTGCATTAGTACAGAAATGCAGAGAGAAGAGAGTACACCACTTTGAGATGTTGGCTCAGACTGAGGTTCTAAAGTTACCCCAGCCTTACAGAAGATAGTCAGCAATAACTCAGATAAGTGGCTTGCATCTTATGTGGAGTAACACAAGATTCTTCGCAGGTGTTACAGAAACAGTTATACAGTTAAAATGGAGGTGATTTGGGTTATTATTTTATTAGCAAGTTTTTCCTGACTTTTGATTTTAATCAGAGTTTATGATTAAGTTATGTAAAATGTAAAAAGTAATATCAGTTGACCTCAAAATACAGGTTTTTATTTTATGGAACATATTTGATTATTTGTGAAATTTGGCACAAGTTTGGGAACTTTTCCTGACTTGACTTCAGTGCTTCTGAAAGTACTGACATTATCTGTGTATTACTGCTCTGCTATTTCTTAATGTTATAAGTTGTGATTACTGATAACATAATAAAAAAAAAAAAGGAAGAATTGAATTACATTAAATGTTTTTTGCCCTGATCACAAGAGAACAATCAGTGAAGAAAAAAATACATGTGCAGAAAATGTTATAAATTGAATAGGCATGATATAAATTAGTTTCTTCAGTTATTCTAAAAACTTTGGGATTTTTTTTTGCTGTTTGTTATGCCCGCTACAGAACTAGGATTGTGAGATGATTAGGGTGCTTAGTGTTGTGGGCATACTTTGATACGTATCTATTTCCTAACTCTTTAGGTAGCTATGCTTGGTGGCCCTATCAAGTCTCATATTTTTGATACAGTAGGAGAACTGACACAAATAATTTTTCTAAAGGTCCGCTTGTGATAATGAGAATAATTCAGGTTGCTTTGAGTTAGATGAGAAGAAAGTGAGACAGCAAGTACCTTTTTCTTCCCTTCCTTTATATGCTTTCATTGCTTGCTGTTAGTGTGTATGACATGCAGGCACATCAGAGTGCAAGATTAGTAGGGAATCTATGCAGAGTCTGGGGGTGGCATGCATTTTTCCCCAACACTTAGAGGCCTTTTATCTCTTAAAACATTAGCAGAAAAATATGGCAATGTAAGCCTAAGTACATATAACAAAATAAAATACATTTGAGGTCTTTAATCTCTCTTCTTCCAGCATCAGGTATCCCAGATCCTCTTATTGTGGATCTTATATAGTAGTGTTGTGACTTGTTACCCTTACACTTCCAGAATGCACAAACACGTGCCCTGCATTTCTGTCAAAATGTTGGATGTTTGCAAAGAAACCTGCTAACAATGATTTGCTTACAAGTAAATGATTTAGGAAGGAATTCAGCTAAAAGCTCTACAAGAAGTGCAAATTCAGCTGCAGGCACTGACAAGCAGCTGGGTGGCAGGTGGTCAGTAGCTTTTCCTGCTGTCACAGCTTCTTCAGAAGGCTCCTCTGCCTGGCAGCATCCTTGGGAACCATACCTCTCAGGAGCTCACCAGGCATTTGGATCCGTTTGACTTTACAGTTTCATTCACAGAGACCTAACCAAAGACAAGCAGACTCATAAGTTGCTTAGATTTTAGATTGTAAGAAAAATTTTAAGCTTCATCTGATGTTTTCATCTTTTAAATTTAAGTTTTATTTGATATATTTCTGAAGGCGCATTATTTTGTAGCATTAAAGCATGTGTTCTTATGAATAATGTGTTCTTATGTTCAGAATAATGTATTCCTCATATAAGTGTCACAAAATGGAAAAAATCTGAAATACTGATAGCACTAGAGCAATGAATTGCTAGTTACTTTCATATTGTGTCCATCTAGAATGCCTCACTCTCCCAGGAATGATCATCAAAATTTTGATCACAAAATAAAATATACCCCTCTGTCTTGTAAGTTTTTCTCAGCACTCTGATACGATATTCTGGCGATCGCAAGTCACAGGGGGAGGGGAGAGTCTTCTGGGGGTGATTTTATTGAAGTTTCAAACTTCTCAACTCATATTTGATTCCTTTCTTAAAAGCATTTATTAAATAAAGGAGCAACAACATTCTTTAACAACCTTTCTGAAGTCCTACAAACCACGTAGGAGAATTCTACAACAGACGAAAACACAAAATTCTTCTCTCTTTAGTATGAAATATGAATAAAATTCCTTTTTAATTTCAGGTACACACTCTTCAGAACATTTCAGAGAGCTTACCTTTTCTTTCTTACAGACAGAGTAATAATTCTAAGAGTAGTTATTATTCATTAAACTAATTTTCCTACGGAAAGTAGACATTTTATTGAGGACTTGTGAAGAACAGACATGACTAGTGTTCATCAAATGAGTAAAAGCTGCTTGGTTTTTGGAATGTTTCTGTTGTGTTGACAGCTAAATCATGGAACTCGGGAACTCATGTATCTTCATTGACAGGGAGTCAATCAATGCATGCACATCTAAAATGTGTTAGTTTAAGTGACTTTGGGTCTTCTCCTTATCAGATAAAAGGATCAAGCACACCTTTATTTGAGTGGTGTATTTAACATTTTGAAGCAGTTTTGCAGACTTGCCAAAAGAAGAGGCCAGCCATCCTCAAAAGAACTGAAATGCACCCTTACAAATTAAAAGAAAGAAACTTATAGGTCTGCTGTCTTAGCTGAAAAATCTTGCAGACAGACTTAGAAAAAACATAGTGTAGTGTTCATCAGAATGGATGATGCTCTTATTTGGAGGGAGTGTTGCAAAGTGACCTTAAATTTTTCATCTGGGTGCTTGTAATAGCAGCCTTTCATTCTCTCTTCCACCTCAGTTGTAGAAATTGAGTGCTAGACCTGACCTGAGCAAAACTAATGCCTTACTATTAGCTCTTTACTAATTATTCTTTTCTTTTACTTTGGAAAATATTTTAAGAAAGTGCGTGCTCTGATATTTGTTGGATGGAATCTTCTTGTTGCTGGTTGTACCTTGGTGTTCATGGTTAAACAAGAAAACATAAAAATCAGAGTAAATTTAAATGGAGAATTATTTATAGTTGTCTAGGCATTTATAAAGTTTAATACTAGGACCAACTTGAATTTGATATATATATAAAATATCTAAAGAGCCAGATTGTGTGCATTTCTTCATTAAAGATATCAAAACTCAGGAAAAGAATTGGCCTTTACTCTCCTAATTAAAATTGTTGTGCTGGGTGCTGATGTTGTATATAATATTTCCATGTTTTTGTACAGGAAAAGCATAAACAGGAGTTAGAAGACATGAGAAAAGCTGGACATGAAGCCTTGAGTATTATTGTTGAAGAGTTCAAGGTAAGTGATTTGCCAAGATAACACAATTTCCAAATAATGTTACTGGTTTAGCATTACAGGTATGCACTACGGCCAGTATTCTTTAGAACTGCTTTTTCTGGTTGTTCAGGATCATTCCCTGTCTGACAAGACTGTCTTCTGTTGCTTCCACTTTAGACTGTTTGGCCTAAAATACTGCATGACATGTTTTCTCTCTGAACTTTGGCATACTTCAGATAGAGCAGCTAGTCACTTTCAGTAATGAAAACTTAAAACCAAACCAAAACCAGAATGCTCAGCCAATTGTGGTACACTTCAGGTTTGATTATTTAGCACATCCCCACATTTGGATGTCTGCGCTGTCAACAAACTGCACGTGCAGGAAAGCAGCCTGCCCGTGTGAGTCAGCAGGCTAAGCACTAAGAAGAAGAGTTAAGGATGAAATAATGATGATTCTTTAATCCTTCTCTCATGTTGTCCCTCAGTCTGGGTTGGGTTCATGCCTGGCGTGTGGGAGCCACTGAGCGCAGAGCTGAGATTCACTTGCTGACCTCTCACACATTTCTGTAGGGAGCGGTTGCTGGGCAGTAGTTAGCACACCTCTGCAGAGGCATTGTAGATTTTGCTACATTTTACAACAAAGAAAAGTTAAACAAATCTTGTTCCTTGGCCACATTTTGCTTATATAACTATTCTGCACATGCTCCAGTTAGTGGCTAGTTCATTGCACAGAGGCGATCTGACTTTATCACGTTCGATCTCCTCCGAGGGGTGTGATTTTTACCATGCTAATGAGTCTTAGGTTACCTCCAGGTGATCCCACTTCCCCCTCTCCTATTCCCCCTGGTCAAAAGATGATTTCTTTTTTTCCTAGAATTAGCTAATCCCTATGTTACCTGGTGTTATTTTTTGTGATTCTTTACTTTGAGGACCACACTATTTCCTCTTGCCTGGCAAAATGAAAGAACTGGATGTTACCATGGAGGATAGATCTATGTAATTTGGGCTGTTATGGAAGTTTTCGTAAGAAAACTTTTTTCTAGTTTTCAGAATGAAGAGGGAGATGTAGAACCTGTCAGGCAACTATGAGCTGGGAATACAAATCTGACAATGTAGCTCGTGAAGGGGGAATTTCAGATTATAACTGCACCATATTCGAGATTTGTGACAATGGTTTAAACGTGCTGGAAGCAAATTCTAGATGAGAGACTCCACGGTTAAAGGAGTGAGGTTTCCCTTGGTAATGAGGGAAGAAATACTGCAGCATTCTCTTGTAGCATTTGTGTCCTGACATGTGAGCTCTCAGGGGCCACTTCTGGTAAAGAGCTGCTTCTGAAGGATGAGTTGAACACTGGGCTAAGGTACCCCATGCTGATGCCACATAATTGGTGCTGGTGCAAGTGTGTATAAGAATTGTCTAATGTTGCATCTTTGCAGCAGACTCCTTGGAGAGCTGCATATGGAGGTAGGAGTATCCAATTCATTGTTCTTTCTTTTTATGTTTCATGGCAAACATGTTTAATTTGCCACAAGGACTATGATAAAAATTCCCCAACGTAGTTAGAGTTGGAATGAAATGGCAAAGTAAAAAGCGTATGATTGAGGTTGGATCTTGTGATTCAGGTAAAAAGCAAAAAGCTTGAGTGTAGGACTTGCTAATCAAGAAGCCTGCAACACAGTTAGGAAGGGGAGACAGGTTGGCTTGTTTTCAGTAAATGCCCCAAATTTACTTGCAATGTATGGGGGTTTGTCAGGATCTGCATCTTAAGGAGAGCTACCTGTGCAAGATTGCAAGTCTGCTAAAAATGTGGGTTCTTAATGCTATGCAAAACTTTTATTTTTTTAATTATGTTCTATGGGACTTGTAGTCTCCATTCCCCATGTGTAAGATAGGCCACCAAGCTCCAAGTATGAGAGAGCACCACTCTGTTGGGGACATAATGATGCTTTTAGACCTCTCTGCTTGAAGGCAGCCATGTTGTAGGCTGCAGAAACCTACAAAGTCATTCTGGTAAATGTCATAGGTGTTTGCAAAAGTACATCATTGACTCATTGTTTCATAATAAGAAAGCCTTTTTATAATTTTCCTACTAACTGCCAGTAGCATTCTAGCAAATATTGAAATTGGACTATCTGTAGAAATGTTTGTCTCATCAATACGCCTTACACTCATTTCATCTAGAAAAAGATTTCAAGTTTTTATTCCTAAAAAAAGTTAAGTATTGCCTCTGGTGTTGTCCTGTTTGTCCATACCTCCCTCATTTCACTTTTAGAGAAGAATTATGCATTTCTTTTCTCTTACTTCTTTGGGGACCACTTTGCAATAGAAGTTCTCAAATGGGAATTTTCTTTGGTCTTTGGATGGGCTGCTTAATATGTGCATCAGCAGTTTTCATTCCTGTTTTGTGCTGGCTGTGTATAAAATACCTGTCTGTTTCTCCATGAACATGTATTTTGAAAAGTCCAGTGAGCTGTTGGTAGTGGCTGCACTTACATTGCCTCCTTTTTATTTCTGGAAATATAAACCAATTGTGAAATGCAGTATAGTATTGAATGAAAGTTCTGTATGTTCTCTAGATACAATTTTTCACTATTTTAATGTCTTTGTATGGGCTAAAAGAGAGTTTTGCATGGATGATATTGTCTCTCTCAAGGAGTAATTTCTTCAGATATAGTTAGGTAAAGGAAAATACTCAAAGGACAAAGGAAAGCTATTCTAGCAGTCACCAACAGCTGGGCAGATCTAACATGCCACCTGCAAAAGATGATTTGTTTATTGGTATCTGTGATTTGGTGCAAAAGAGTAGGGATTTAATTGCATACTGTGCTTCTAAAAGTATTTATAATTATAATTTGATTTTCCATAGACTGTTTATATTCAAGTTGTATAAAGGCATTATTAAATACCAGGGAACCATGACATGAATATACTTCATACAAGTCTTGCTGTTGCCTCATGTGGTTAGTTGCTGTGTTTTGGTCAATGAGATCACAGCACTCTAAGAAGAAATAATATCAGATATGTCAACCTCCAAGTAAAATGCTTCAACCAACCTTGTCTGCAAACATACAGTGAGTTATTCTTCAGAGTAGCAGGAAAAAAAAAAAATTAAAAAAAGTTTCTTGGGTTTAAAAAAATAAATCTTTTTTTTTTTTTTTTAAAGCTTAAATCCTTTGTAGTGACCCTTTGCCATGTACTCTAAAAAACCCCAAAACTCAATGATCAGAGAATTTCATGAAGTCAGAAACTGTTCTGCAGTCTTCTTTGAGAAAACCTCATGGATTCTCTAAAAATGTTTGGTCATGGTTAATATTTCAATATGGAACAGGGCTAAGTGTTGGGTTTCTTAAGCAAATGAGTCGAAAGTGATTTTGTAATTATAGAAGTAGTAGTTACATTTGGGGGACTTTTTAACGACTCATATCTTTAGGAATTTATTCTATTTATCAGATGTGTTGGCAGTAAGTAGTCAGGTAACCAATATAAGGAATCCTACAGATAGCATTGGTTTAAGAATGTAAAGTAAATCTTATTAGTCCTCTTAGTGCAATACAGAATTCATTGAGTCTCTTAACTCACTAGCCATGCTTACTATTCAGTAAGCCTTCCTGAGGATTCAAGACTCTTACACTGATTCATATCATTTATATGCAGAATTGATTTTCAGTTTCAGGGGATTTTAGGAATACTATCTAGTTAATCCCCAAATTACTTGTGTGTTGAAATTCACCCAAACAAGTCTACTGAATTGTTTAAAAGGCCTAGGATGGAAAATTTTTCTTGTGAAGAGTACAGTCCTTCTGCATTCCTTGGTTGTGTGGTTTTAATGAACTGATGCTGATTATTCCGAGTGCCTCCTCATGCTCAAGTTAGGTAATTAGGTTCTGTTGCAGAACTGTTGGAATTACAACTAAACCTCTGATACCAGCCAATTATGATTTTGTGATGCCACGCCAAGCAGAGTTGTAGCATGAGTGAATGTAATGCCCAATACTGAGTGTTTAAGGACAGCTATGTAAAACATAAATAAATGTCAGTCATCATTAGCCCCAGAAAATATTCTCCGGAATCCTTCAAGCCCAAAATCCTTTATGGGTATTGAAATTCTGGGTAGAACAACAGTGGAAAAAAGTTAACTACTTGCCTTTTCTGTATTCCTGACATAAATAAGTCTTTCTACTGGTAGATTTATGGAAGTGCCTTTCTTTTGATGTACAAACAAAAAGAGTTGCCATTTTTTCACTTCTGTCTAAAAAGTTGCTCGGTTAGAGATGCAAAGCTCACATTTTTCTTGCATTTATAGCTAGTTATTACTCCTCACAGGCTTGTATCTTCCTATGCTTGGAAATGGATTGCACTTTCTGATCATCAGTCCCCTGTGGGTTTGGGAATTATTTGTTGTAAAAGGGACTATATTTCTCCACACTGATCTCCACATTATCCCTAGGCAGACCAGGTACTCAAGTTTAAGACAAAACCTCTTTAATTCCTACCCTTAGTTGTGACTGGTGCTTTTTAATATGGCAACAGCATCAAAAATGGAGCTTACACAAGAAGCCAAATACTGCATGATCTAATTTCAAGGACTTAAATATATCAAAGCCCTTAGAATTACTGAAGTTGTCTTTGGAATATTAGCTTGCCAATGTGCCGGGAAATTGATTCACAGAGACCATTAGACACTTTGTAGCACAAACCCTCAAAAACCTTGGCCTTTGTTAAGCCTCTCACATTCTTATCAACAAATAAACCCTCTACAACAGAGTCACGAAAATTTGTATTAAAAACATGGGAAAACAAATTAAAAAAGAACTTAGTGTTCTGTGTAGGCCAAGTTTTCCCTTCTTATGTTTGCCTAAATTTTGTTTAGTTTCTGTCTTTCATGTCATTATTTTTTTAAACTTTTATCCCTGTAATTAACTGCAGTAAAGAAAAGTAAATGTAGATCTTGGAAATGATGCTTGTGGGATAAGGCCACATTTTAAGATATTTACCACAAGCAACATAAGGATTTTTCCTCTGCTTGTTTAATCAAGCTTTTGTTCTGAAATTGTCATAGTTGTGTAAACAGAGGAGTTAGGATTTTTAATCTGTTTTGTTTGTATTTCTCACCATATAAAATATCCTCTGAAGTAAGCTTTAAAGAATATGAGGTTACCAGCAGGTGTATTTATTTGATGGTGTTTATTTACTTAGATTATTTTATGTCATTATTAATTTTCTAAAAGACAGCTTGTATGATACAGATGTGTTTTCTTTTATGGAAATTAACTTCAAGATGCAAAGTCCTTTCCAGCCTTTCCTACAGGGAGAATTTTGTCTCTCAGCTTTCGGTGTTAGGTGGTTGGGTTTTTTCAACTTTCCAGAGTTATAGAGCAGACAGATTTGCAACAGGATATGTAGGGGGCATCAGATTGTCTTTCAGAAACATTTCTGTCAGGAATAGACCTCTGAGCTGAAAGACTACCCTCTCATAAACAAAGGAAATTTTAAAGGATTTAATTACAAACTATGTTAATCTTGAATCAGGTCATCTTTCTCTAGACACAGTTTAGCCCTAGTGAGGAGGTAAAACTGCTGAAATGTGGCCAGTTCTCAGCCCTCTGAAACACCAGTTCAGCTTATTAGCTTTCCAGGATGACAGGCTGCCTCAGAAATGCCCGACACATACAAGGCTCAATTCAGAAATTGTTGCAAGAGCTTGTTGCACTTCAAAACTCTACACTTGTCCATGTGTAAGTTACCCTAGGCTTCACGTGGGCCTTGAATATAATACTGTATTTTCTTTTAGTCATGAAAAGTTGAGGTGAGTGGTTCCTTGTAATTATAGGAATACTTATCTACAACAGTGGTACCACAATGAATATCTTTCTACAGAATTCTGATAATTGCAAGGTACAATCAAATCTCAGTCTTCTGAAGATCTGGCTGCTGAAGATATTCTATTATTGATTAAATCATCTTGATATTTTAAAAGTAATTTTAAAAATTACAAGGTATCTCTTCTTCCCATTTTAGTAAGGATGATTTTTTGTATGTGGTTCTGACTACAGAACAATAAATAAGGTGTTAAACATGGTAATAATTGAAAGATTTAATTAAAAGTGAGTTTGCAGTTTGTTTCTGACAGGAGTCTGGACAAACACTTTTGTAGAAAATTAATCATTTAAAGTCACATGCCAGTTAAACTGAGATATCTAGATAAACTGACATACTTTTCAAGCTGTAAATTGTTAATCATTTCTGGTGTACCAAAAGCAGATCAAAATGAATCAGACGTTATAGCACGTTACAAAATTAATGTGTTATAATAACTTCAGATTACAGCTAATTACAAAACCCCATTGCCCTATTCTTTATTTGATTCAGATGTCTTTTATGTTATGTCCTTGAAACACCTGACTAAAATTGGGTTCACACTGTAAACAGGACAGTGGTGGTTAAAACCATGAAGCTGCTTCTTACCCTGATGCATATCAAAATGTTTTGACCTTTTATGAAGTATAACTTGTGAGAAGACTTTTCCACATGAAATATTTTTGTACTTGATATGTAAAACTTCACTGTTTAAAGGTTTAGGAGGACACAATTCCAAAAATTCAACTCAACACCTTGTTTTATTTAATTTAGAATCTACTTCATTGTAAATTGCAAGTTGACTCAGACCTTAAGCAGGAGTTTAATTAATTGTTTTCATTTTGGTTAATATTAATTGTATAAAATTCCCCTTTCTTTTGTAGCACCAAAATGGACGTATTTTGTTTTCACTTAAAGGGAGAATCATCTGATAATATCCTGACCATAAAAATTTTCAGTATCTTGGCCTGAAGTGGCTAGGTTAGACTCTGTTGAAAAAGGCATATATATACACATATAAAAAAAATTTCAATAGCTTTATTTATATAGTATGTGTATTAGCATGACTTCTAGCACAACCATTCAAATAGTACAATATTGAGTTCAAGTATCTGCTCCAACTGTCAGGAAAAAATTTTCTCCTCTCTGTTCTGTTTAATCATTTAACAATTGGCCATTATATTTTGCCCTTAAATAAAGTAGTAGAAATTAACTGATGGTGGAGAGAGGATGCTGGATTAGGTGTTTCATTGTCTAATGCTACAAAGCATAGAAATTCTTACATGCCATTGTTAAAATGAATGCTAGTTTTAATATAATTCGTATGTTTGAAGTAGTATGGTAACTTTACTTTTCACTAAGTATCTTCAGTTTTTACTAGGTAACACTGTTTTTAAAGTTTACTTGCTTTTGCCATAATGACTCAGCAATTTTGAAATAAAGAAGGTGTTTGATGTACTCTTTGTGTTTAGTTACCTAAGCAGGTTAATGATGCTTGAGAGGAGAAAGAAATCAGAGAGCATGTCCTTTTGGTTAGATGAAAGGTGTTGATGCAGTGTAAGGAGCACTCTATGTGATGTAATGCAGGGGGTAATCTTACGATGTGTGTTTCATATTGGTGTTTCATGTGAGATGGTTTAGCATTTTCCAACAGTGCTACACATCTGAGAAATCTGCTTTGTGTGTGGACTGGAATTGCTTTTCTACTGTTTTTCAGAAGAGCTTAGAGAGGATAATAAACTCTACTCTATTTTTCCTCTTGTCCTTTTTTAAATTATTATCCTGACTAGCTTTTTCTCCCTATGAAAAGAAAGAGTTGAGAGAAAGAGATGTGGCAATTTTTGTTAGGCAATTTGGGATGAATTTAGGCTATATTTGGCTTCGTAACTCAAGAAGGATTCTCATATTTGGCCATACAGTAAGTCCCATTCTGGACAAATAGCTCTAGTTCCTGTTGCCAGTAGAATGAAGACAGTATGCAATAGGGTGGGGCAAATAGGCTTGTATTAAAAAGGGACTGGAGTGTCTGTGCCATGCTTTTAGGACAACCATAATCTTTTGCCTTCCAAGGATTAGGACACATTTTAGAAAGCACACATTATTTTATTGTGTAAAATTAAAATAGATATGAAGAATCTTTACAGCATTTACTCTTAAGAGGTCTCATTCTCTTTATTCTTCCAAAAGCTGCCAGGCATTTTTCATTAATGAAGAAAAACTAGGATCAATTCTCTCTGAAGACAAAAAAGCTACCGGAGAAGTGAGAAAGGAGGGAAGATGCAGGATTTTTTGAATGGTTATAGAACATTTCTGATAGTTTAAGGTTCAGAAGGCTTGCTTTGCTGTCGTTGTTACCCTACAAGTCCTGTTACTGCTTTTGAGCAGACACACTGTATAATTACTGTTAAATGTAACATGCATGCTCACTTTTTACCTTTTCCATTAACAATGTCTATTTGTTCTTTAAAAACCTCCACAAATTTGTTCATGTATAGATAGATTAATAGAATTGGTTTGGTTGGAAGNGAGAGCATTTTTACCTTTAAGCAGATTCCAGCAAAATCTGGTGTTATCTGCAAACTTCCTGACAGCGCCCTCAACCCCTTTATCCAGGTCCTGAAGATATTAAAGAGAACAGGCCNCAGCCATGGCCACATCTATGTCTAAGTACCTGCAGGGATGATGACTTGACCACTTCCCTGGGCTGCTTGTTCCAGTGATTTTTGGGGAAGAAATTTTTCATAATATCCAANTGGGGAACACCCCTTGTGACTGGCCACCACCTCGACTAAGCTCCATTCACCACTACTCTCTTAGGCCTGGCCATCCAGCCAGTTTTTCACCCAGTGGAAAGTACACCCATCCAAGCCCTGACCAGTCAGTCTCTCCAGGAGAAACATTGTCAAAAGCTTTACTAAAGTCCAG